>ML430463.1:0-17510 GCA_005239525.1 Nicotiana knightiana | reverse complement strand
GGGGGGGGGGGGGGTGAATGGTCATTGTCTTTGAGTATGCAGAAATGTAGTTTCCAGGCCAAAGTGAAGAAAATTATTTAGTGGGTTTATATTTGAAGTTTGTTCTGAATTGTCTGGTAAGAGGATGTGCATGTGAAGAGATTAATACTCATAAAAGCAATGTTTCATGGCATTTCTTGAAATATTTCAATTTAATGATGTTAGGAATGTTAAAAACTCATTCTTGTTTCATTTGCTTTTGGTGTAAATAGAAGATTCTCATTTTTTACACTGTCTTGGTGTGTTATATATAGAATATATCTGATTTGTCAAAAAGAAGAAGAATTAAAAACTTAGTGTCATTAATTAAAGATCACACTCCTCAAAATGTATTTTACCAAGTTGAGTTAAATTTGAATGGAAATTATGGTGTCAATGTTTAATTATCTGTATTAAGTTGAGTTTTACCATTACTAGTTACTTACTTTCTATGATATATCAGGTTGTTAGAGCAAAAAAGAAAGATACTGGGAATGTTTATGCGTTGAAGATCATGGACAAAAAGTTCATCACTAAGGAAAATAAGACTGCTTATGTGAAACTAGAGCGTATTGTACTTGATCAGCTAGATCATCCTGGTGTTGTCCGACTATTTTTCACCTTTCAAGACACTTTTTCACTGTGTGAGTATCTTATATATTCTTCGTTAAGAGTCTTTTCCCCCCATCTGCATTCTGGTGTTGAACTTTGGTTGGTCTAATTTAGTTGTATTTGGCTGTATTCTGAAGACATGGCGCTCGAGTCTTGTGAAGGTGGAGAGCTTTTTGATCAAATAACAAGGGTAAGTAAAATGAAGAACCTTGATGCATGTAAATGAACTTCTTCACAAAAGTTTCCTGTATATTGTGTTTTCTCCTGTCGAATATTGGTATTTTCGTGAATTTAATGAAAATGTTATCGTCCTTTCTTCAAAGTAGTTCCCTTCTCCAAAGTTTTGTGACTACTTGTCTGATGTACAATGTGCTTTTAACTTTCGTTGGTGCAGAAAGGCCGTCTGTCTGAAGACGAGGCACGCTTTTATGCAGCTGAAGTTGTAGATGCTCTTGAGTATATACATAGTATGGGATTGATACATCGAGACATTAAGGTATTTTGACAGTGTGGACTGTTACGTGAATAATATATGGCGGGTGGGGGATTCTTATAGTTCTTCGCTATTTGGCAGCCAGAGAACCTGCTTCTTACTTCAGGTGGACATATTAAAATTGCGGATTTTGGCAGCGTAAAGCCAATGCAGGATAGCAGAATAACAGTCCTTCCAAATGCGGCATCAGGTAAATATTGCTTTCTATGAGGAGTTGAGGACACTCCTGAGAGTATATTATTGTCTTCCTCATTATTAAATCTGTGGTTTTTCTTTTATCCAGATGACAAAGCCTGTACTTTTGTGGGGACTGCTGCTTATGTCCCTCCTGAAGTTTTAAATTCTTCTCCTGCGACTTTTGGGTATGGATTTCTATGCGTCGGAAAAGCCAAGTTTTTCCCATCTTTGTGTTGCATATGAATCCTATATGTCTAACATCATTATTCGTTTGGAACGTGTCATACCAGAAATGATCTTTGGGCACTTGGTTGCACATTGTATCAAATGCTCTCGGGAACTTCGCCGTTTAAAGATGCAAGTGAATGGCTCATTTTCCAAAGAATCATTGCCAGAGATATCAGATTTCCAAATTATTTTTCAAATGCAGCCAGAGATCTTATTGATCAGTTGCTGGTGAGCTATTATTTCGTACTTAATCTTCAATTCCTGGTTCCTCTTTTTCCTTCCCCTATTATTTTACCTTTTTTTTTCTTTTTATATCTTAAATTAGTTATGCTTCCCCATTTGACTGAACTTCATCTATAAGTTTTATTTCTGAAGCTTTCAGCAACTTATCTTTCTGCTTGAGATTATCTAGAACTATCACTTCATCACTTTAACCTGGTTCTCAGGACTTTCAAGTTTATTACATAAACAGTGCAGCGTCTCTACGTTAGATTATATACCTACTTGAAGTGAGGGATGCCCAGCTTTGTTGGCAAAGTTATAATATTTCTGATCAAAAGTTATCTCTAGTTTGTTCTTGGTAGTGGAAAGCATATAATTGTCTATCGACCTATTTTTCTCTTGTGAATGAAACAGGGAATAATCCTTGCAAAGTGATGTTACTTGAATGTTTTTTTGTGGTTTTGAGATGATACGAAGATGCAATTTACTTATTTTATATTATGCATTGGATACTTATTATGAATAAAGAAAAATAAACGACGTAGAAAAAGTATGACTTCACTCCTTCAGTCGTGCCTTTTAGAAATGGTTGATCTCTTATCTCCTATAGAGTTATATTATAGGTAAAAGCGTTATAAGAAATGCCGGGTGTTGAAATACCACTGAAACTGCAATGGTTACATGACATAAACCTTTTGTATTTTTTTATGAATTAGTGCATCTATGACCTTTTCTGCATTCTAGGATCCTACTTGTGGAGTAATGCTGAGTAACAATATACCTGATTTTGAGCTTTAGGTCTGATAAAGCAAGCTTCTTACATAGGGAGGACATAATTTTTAAAGGTGGGCTAACTGCTAGGTGCCAGTATCTCTGAGGGTGGGAATGGAGAGACTCTTTTTTCTTAGGAGATATGAAAGCTCAGAGTTTTGTGGAGAACAAAGTTTTGTTTTTATTTATAAATTGTTATCAGGCTTAACTTAATTCCTTGCTAATACGATATGGTTGTTCAACGTTGAAAATTTTGAGGGGCTGAAGCTTAGAATATTGAGTGCAGTTTTGCCAGATATAATTTTTGGGGGAGTGCAGGGAGGGTGAGGAGCTTCTTACATATTTATATATTTTAATGGTAAGTAGGGAGGAGGAGGTACTGTTTTATCCTAATAAGAAGTTAATGCATGATTTCAAAGAGATGTAGTTGGTATCTCGGGAGCAGAACCTTTGTGCTAATGCTAGCCCGGTGCACTAAGTTCCCGCTATGCGCAGGGTCGGGGACTTGTCAAAATGTCTTTTACGAGTTTCTATGAAGATTAAGGTTATAGAACTTCGAGTTGGGTGGAAAATGTTTGTAGTATGCTAGCTACATTTTCGCATTGATCTTCTCTGTTCTGCCTGACTGACTTAAATGCTCCAACATCTCAGGATATCGATCCTAGCAGAAGACCTGGTGCCGGACCTGATGGTTATGCTTCACTGAAAAATCATCCTTTTTTTAATGGGGTTGATTGGGAGAATTTAAGGTCACAAACTCCTCCAAAGCTTGCTATGGAGCCAAAAGTAGGTCATTCCCTCTTTATGTTTTAGTTATTCAAGCCTCATTTATTTTGTCCTGAGTGATACTTCTTTTCCGGTTATGCATTTATACAATTATTGAAGTGCTAGTTCGAATCATTTAGGCCCCGTCAACTCATAGCAGTGGCGACGAACAAGATCCTTCTTGGAATCCATCGCACATTGGCGATGGTTCAGTTAGACCTAGCGATGGAAATGGCGGTGCTGCATCAACTTCTGAAACTGGTAGTATCACCAGGCTTGCATCGATCGACTCTTTCGATTCAAAATGGTAGGATCCTGAGCTTCTGCTTGCCTACATAGTGAAAAACACTCCGGAATATTGTTGATGCAATTGTTATTTTAATCGTGGTGTCCGGGCCTGTTTGTGTGCACCTCGACTAATTCCACGCGATACCTACTCCCTCCCACTAGCAAAAGGTATCAGGTAACTTTGTCCACTAATGCTTGGACAGATGAGAAGAAATCACGTAGTATTTTTGCCTCCATTAGGATTTGAACGTGAGATGCAATCATCTTGTAATCTTTTGTAATAGAGTTTCGTAGTAATTCCATAAGGGCTATATCCTCTCTCTCTTCCCTGTTCATAACTAATTTCTGTTGACTTGTTTCTTGTGATGACATCAACAGGAAGCAATTTTTGGAACCGGGTGAATCTGTTCTCATGATTTCCATGGTTAAAAAGATACAGAAACTTACAAACAAGAAAGTTCAGCTAATCCTAACAAATAAACCAAAGTTGATTTATGTTGATCCCTCAAAGTTGGTGATCAAAGGGAACATTATATGGTCCGACAATCCTAATGATCTTAGTATTCAAGTTACAAGCCCTTCACAGTTCAAGATTTGTACAGTTAAGTCCCTTTGCTTGTTATAGTATATTGGTAGTGAAGCTTATATTACTTTTTGCCAAGTCATCTCAAGTTAACTCATTTGTTCATCTTGTGATGATACAGCCAAAGAAAGTTATGTCATTTGAGGATACTAAACAACGAGCACAGCAGTGGAAAAAGGCGATCGAAGCTCTCCAGAACCGGTGATTCTAGTCTTTTTGTTTTGACTACACATTCTTTGCAAATGTAAGGGAATTGTAGAGCGAACGAGTAATCCAGAAACAGTTGGATGCTCCCAAAGAATTCTTATCAAGCACTACTCAAATTTACTTCTAATAGAAATTTTCACCACAGTTATTTTCGTCCGATAAAGCTCATACATTTGTATGTTACAGACTTGTAAAGACAGAAGTTTTAATTGAAAAGAAGTTGGAGGGCTGATGTATCAGCTGTTTTACTCTCTATTATTTTGATTAAGTGCCATTTATTTTCATTGTTCAAGCAGACAATGTTTGTGGAACTTAAGAATTATAAGTATATACCAAAGCAGAAGAAAGACATAAAATGAACTTGCTGAGGATCTGGTAGATGTTGGTTGGCCTTATAAATTAATTCAAGTTACACTCTTGTCACACACCATCTTTTTCTTTTTCCCAAAAGAAATCATATATTACTTCATTAAGGTCATGACATGTCCAAAAGAGTTGACAGCCTCATTTACAATGAACTTGGAAACATAGTTGCCCAAGATGTTTTGAAAAAAAGAAAGGGTAACCCGGTGCACTAAGCTCCCGCTATGTGCGGGGTCCGGAGAAGGGCCGGATCACAAGTGTCTATTGTACGCAGCCTTACCCTGCATTTCTACAAAAGGTTGTTTCCACGGCTTAAACCAGTGACCTCCAGGTCACATGGTAGCAACTTTACTTGTTTTAAAAAAGAAACAGAAAATTTGGCAAAGGTATAATTAAAAGTCCTAGATAACAATAACAACATAACTAGTATATTCTCACAGTATGAGCTTGTGAAGGTAAAAATGCTGTTTTCGATAGATGCTCGACTCTATAAGTCGTAGATATATGTACAAAATTAACATGATCAAACACATAATCTAAGTGTCATATATCTTCTCAAGCAACATCCTCATTCTAAGGGGCTTTTGCATTTTTCTTCAACATGTCCTTTTGCATGGGAAAAGATGGCGAATCGTCTTTTCCATTACTTTCCTAATTGCAAATGCTTCAGCAATCATAAGCTTCTCAGCAAACTGAATTGGGTTTAATAGGCATGGAGCATGTCACACCTCCTTTTTTCACCCCGGATTAATGAAGGGGTAATAAGGGAGTTTTTCCACTTTAAGTGACATTATTTGGATTTGAGATTTATTTTTATGTTTCAGAATCGCCACTCGAATTTTTGACGATGTTCCGGGACACCGTTTATTGAAATCCTAAACCGAGAAAATTTAGACTCTGTTTTAAGTTGACTGCGACCAGAAATCCGAGTAAGGAATTCTGTTAACCCGGGAGAAGGTGTTAGGCATTCCCGAGTTCCGTGGTTCTAGCACGGTCACTTAACTATTAATATTTGGCCTATATTATCTGGTTATTTACGTGTTTTAGCCTATTTTGCGTTTAGTCTTTTTAATTTTTATCCGCTTTTAATATTTATGAATTTATTTTGAAACAAGTCACGATGGCGTGCACTTGTCGTTTTTGGACACATTGTAAACGCGCCACATGAAATGCACCCGCGTTTACAACATGTGATTTTTATTATTGTTCGGAGTTGTGGTCGGGGGCATGTGTTGCCACACCGGAGTGTAGATTACATAGTCATGACTATGGTCACGACGGTTAGAATGCTTATTTGAAGCAATAGTCGATTAGTCTTTAAGTTTTCTATCTAAAGAGGTATTTTTAGTTTTACGGGATATGTATAGAAACCAATTCGGATATTTATGAATTTATCTTTAGAACAAGTCACGATGGCGTGCACTTGTTGGTTTTGAACACATCGCAATCATGTCACATGAAATGCACCCGTGATTGCTACGTGAGATTTTATCAATGTTCGAAGTGAGAGTCGGAGGCACGAGTTGCCACACCCGAGTGTAGGTTATGGTTGTTTGAAGTAATACTTGATTATTTACTAAATTTCAATCTAAAAGAGTATATTCAACCTAAAGGATATGTAGAAGATTATTTAAACTTAAATTCACTTAGTCTAAAAGATGCTTCGGCTATGGCCATATTTTAGCCCCAATAGTCATTTTACTCCCTTTGGCCAACCCTAATCATGGCTATTTGAGATACATGTTTGAATTAAAGCGAGTAGAAACATTAGGGGGGGGGGGGACATGCTAGCATACTTCGGTTTGTATAGCAATCAATAAGGTAAGATCGAATTGCGGATATGATATCACATAAAGGCAGGTGTAATTCCGCTACCATTTGACCCATTTAATAATCCAGGATATTTGTACACAGTTTAAGAATCTAAAAAGAAGAGCTTTTTTTAAATTTTGCTGAAAATGATTATTTTTACAAAAGAAACTAACATGACAATATCTGAATTATAGTCATTTGATCACCCTTTTTGAATAGCTTCGAATCAGCAAAAAATATTAAGGTATATGGAACTGAATCTAGGCTATTATCATTACAAAAATAAATAGTATAAAAATTTCAGATTAAAACTCTATCCCTTTTGTTCGATTTTGAAACTCATTTTAGTGGTGCAAGATTTCAGTAAGTTTGGATAAATGAAATACTCGTTATGCCGATAACGAGCTATGAGTTACTTTCCAGATTTTACAAAGTAAGAGGAAAATGCCACTGAATGAAAATTAAATATAGTCAAGTCCAGTTTACAACTGAGAGAAAAGAAAACGTATAGAACCTATACTATTACACTTCCAACTTCTGCTATAAAATACTACTCATAAATGATGAAATAAGAAAGGAAAACTGAGAGGCTGCTGCTCGTGTGCAAGCCAGCAATACCTTAAGGATTCAAACCTGCATTTCGTCATTAATTTTAAAACTATAAGTCTTAAGATTTTAATGCACGGACAACATTGTAAACATATTTTTTATGCATCCCATAGGATGAATCTGACCATTGAAGGGGTCAGATTCAACTCTAATGATGCTCTACATAATACTAAAAGAACAGAACATGTTTGTGCATTTTATGGAATGAATCTGACCATAATGAAGGTCAGATTCAACTCCATTTATGCTAATCAAACAGAAATTCACCATTTGGTATTACAATCCTTATTTGAAATTACTTAGCCAAATTCAGCAAGAACCACACACATTTCAACCTCAGATTTACATGCAGATTCAGTCAAAGAAATTCAAACAAACAAGATAAATTTGAATAACAATATAGAACACAATTTCAGATTTAAAAGTTTCACTTCTAGAGGTGTTACATACCTTTTCAAAGAGAAAAATGACAAAAGAGATGTGGACCAAATAAAGGTCCAGGGAGAGGTGAAAATCAACAAAGAAGGAGAAAAACCAGCAGTAATAAGCAGCAAATCAACAACAACCAAAACCCAAAACAGGACCAAACAACACCAATAGGAGATCCCAGGAATTCGAGTATGAGTACTTAAGATTTTCACGAAATCAAAATACCAAAGAAGAACCAGGAACTGAGCACCAAAACATTATACTGGTCGATTTTAAAAAAAAAGGAAGCAGTCAGATTTTTCCTTGTTTTTCTACTGATATTTTTGAGATTTTGTTTGTGAGCAGCAGTTGGTATATTTTCTGTGTGTTCAGATTTTTTCAGCAGCCCAAAAGTTGTAAAAAGATCCCTCTAGGGGTAAAAGGTGTGTGTATATATAAGGGTATTTGGGATAGGATATGCTTAGCATATTCCTTATCCAATAAGCTGAAAATAGTATAAATGCAGCAGTCACCCTTATCTTTTGGGACATATGCCCTATTCTAAAAGATTTCCAACCCTTAAAATTACTTTTTTACCCCCTAAAAAATCTGATTTGTTGACTCTAGAAGGTTCTTGGGTTGTTACACCCAAGATTACTTCAACTAAAATACTAAACTACCCCTTAAGGTCCTTAGAATTACCCTTTAGGTAACTAAGGTTAATGTTGATTGGGGTTACCTATTAACTTGGGTTAGTTGATCCTAATTAGTTACTTTAGTTAATTAAACTTAATTAGCTATTCTTAACTAGGATTAAGACTTAGTTATTTAAAGGACTTACTTAGTTTATTTTCAATACATTCTTTACAGAATATGATCAAGTGATCAGGCAACTGACAAGACTTTTACACTGATCTTTCAAGAGTTAAAAGAACACACTAGCACATTAGAAGGAAGATGTCAGATCAAATAGCATAAGCTAATATACTGATAATGACAACCTTATATTTAACCTTAAACGTCCATTTCAATTTTTAGTTTTGTTTGAAAAATCCTCAATTACATGATACACATCAATAAGTAATACTAAAGTGGAGCTCAGTAGAGCAAACATGAGAGCCATAAAGTTATCAGGAAAGTTTAAAGTCATAACATGTATCATATCATTAAGGTTCTTTGTTAATCACACATAGGTTATTCAACATCACATATTCATCAAGATTATAAAAGTGGTCGATTAGCAGAATACTTAGACATTTATGATTATCCTTAGGAAAAAACAGTAAAACCCTAAC
Organism: Nicotiana knightiana; assembly: GCA_005239525.1. Classification (NCBI taxonomy): domain Eukaryota; kingdom Viridiplantae; phylum Streptophyta; class Magnoliopsida; order Solanales; family Solanaceae; genus Nicotiana; species Nicotiana knightiana. The sequence continues at coordinate 8,659 of ML430463.1, read as the reverse complement.
AACCAATCATGCTTACTAAAAATGAACGACAAAAATCATGATATAGTGACAATTTAAATTAATCAAACGAGGCAGCCTGAATCAAAGGAACAATAAACACATAATGACAAACCTAGGCTAAGGAACCCGACTATCAAAATCCTAAAACACAAAATACATTCAAGGCTTTGAACTAATCAAGAAGAAAGCATGAACAGGCAAAAGAAAGCAGTGACAAAAGAACAAAAAATCTAATCCTAAAACAGTGCTACTAAGAATAGTGATTAAACAAAGGCAAATTCGTGATTTTAGTTATGAAAGAAATAAAAGATATAAAGGAAAGGGGGGAGGTACCAGTGAGAGTGGTTTGGATGAATTCCGGCGGGGTGTGAACTCTAGGGTTTCTGAGTTCTCAGATTTGAAATTGCTCAAAATTGGATGATTTTTGGGAAAATCTAAGGGCGGGAGATGATTGAGGATGAAGATATGGTTGTGGGGTAAAAATTTGAGGTTATTTGGTCGAGCTCCGCCGCCGGAGGCGATTTCCGACCGGCGGAGTCAGGCAGGTGTTGAGAGGGAGGATAGAGACGGTCTAGGGTGGGCAGGGGTTAGGCTTCTGGGCAAATGAGGTAGGAGGTAGTATTTAGGACATATTTATTTAAATAGGCTGTTGAGTTCCCAACCGTTGGATCAAAATGGATCAACGACTGGGATGAATTCCCCAATTAAACGGGGCCGTTTGGACAGGGCTGGGATCCGGGTAATGGGGTTATGGGTTGGGTATTTGAATGGGTTATAAATATAGGTTTTTGGGCCTGGGCAAGTTAAGCCAGGTCCTGTTTTAGGCTCAAGTAATCATTATTTAATTTAATTAAACTAATTCTAATTACCTTTAAAAAATGTAATAATTAATTTTGACCTTATTTTGTTTAATTATAGACTAATTAGGAATAAAACAATTAATTTTATACTCCTAATTAAATCCATGATTTATTGGATAAAAATGATTAATTTTAGTAATTAGTTGTCAAAACTATATTACATCAAATAATTGTCATTCGTTTGTTATTTAATTCAATTAATTACAAATAATAAATTTATAATTCCTTGATAATAGTAATGCGCCTAATTATGCAATTTTAATAAATTTAAAAGACGAATTATAAATATGCAATGCAAAACAATTCACAATTAACAAAATTCAACAAAATTTGTAAAATTAATTTATTTTATTGAGTTTTGTAGGGGTATATGGTAGGTGAAAAATTAAGTGCTCACAGCTGCCCCTCTTTGCTCGGAAACACGAAGAGTTTTCGGGCAAAGACAAAGTGAGCAGTCATGAACGACTTTACTCATTCGCATACTCCATTGTGAAGCTTTTTCGAAAAGTTTGACCGAACCCTGCTTTAAAGGTTGCCTACATATCCTTGCCTATAAAGGAATCAGGTCAGTGTAGTTCTGGAGGTTTTGGTAGCTGGGACTACCGGGTAACTGTGATTTTACTGCGGTTGCTGCTGTTACTGCTGCTGAGCTCCTTATTACACCAAAGTAGCAAAAAATGAAAAAGATTAAACTATACCTATCAACTATGAGTTACAAGAGTCCTATCTATTAGTCTTCTGAAGCCTGATCTTGAGTCTTGGCTGCTTTTATACAGGCTTGATCCGGACCTTGATGCTTGTTAGTTGTAGGTGCTGGCTCAATTTTTTCAGCATTTGCGGGTCAAGAAGGGACATGCACTCTTGTGACTTCAATCTTGCCTTCAGCGGTCACATCTTTTCCTCCTTTGTACTTTGGGGTTCAACTCTTTTCTTTTATTCTGAATTGAGACGTCTTCTTTTGGTCATCCCGAATCCATTATCCTAAACGGTAATCTGCGCAAAATCAAAAGAAACGAACGAAATTTTCTGCCCCAGTTCTCACTAGGAAAATTTCGCGAGTTATTGTAATAAAATCTATGCTACTTTATTATTGAAAGCAATAAAAAGCTGGGAATGGTGCACCCAGAGTTATTGTAGACTAGGGAATGGATACCCTATGCCTAAAGGTAAAATCAACTAGGGAGTGGAGACCCTATGTTGGAAAGAAAACTAGGGAGTGGAGACCCTATGTCTAAAAATAAAATCAATTAGGGATTAGAAACCCTATGTTGGAAAGAAGACTAGAGAGTGGAGACCCTATGTCCAAAAAATAAAATCAACTAGGGATTGGAGACCCTATGTTGGAAAGAATACTAGGGAGTGGAGACCCTATGACTAAAAATAAAATCAACTAGGGATTAGAGACCCTGTGTTGGAAAGAAGACTAGGGAGTGGAGACCCTATGTCTAAAAATAAAATCAGCTAGGGATTGGAGACCCTATGTTGGAAAGAAGAATAGGGAGTGAAGACCCTATGCCTAAAAATAAAATCAACTAGGGATTGGAGACCCTATGTTGGAAAGAAGACAAGGGAGTGGAGACCCTATGTCTAAAATAAAATCAACTAGGAATTGGAGACCCTATGTTGGAAAGAAGACTAGGGAGTGGAGACCCTATGTCTAAAAATAAAATCAACTAGGGATTGGAGACCCTATGTTGGAAAGAAGACTAGGGAGTAGAGGCCCTATGTCTAAAATTAAAATCAACTAGGGATTGGAGACCCTAATGTTGGAAAAGATCGACAAGTTATGCTGTCGTCAAGAAAGATTGCCGGGTTATGCCGGTGTCTAGGGGAGGATCAACGGGTTATGCCGTTGTCAAGAAAAGAGATCACCAGGTTATGCTGGTGTCTGGAAAGGTCAAAAGGTTATGATGTTGCCGGGAAAAGGAGATCACTGGGTTATGCCAGTGTTTGGAAATGATCAACGGGTTATGCTGTTGTCAGGAAAAGAAGAGATCACCAGGTTATGCTGGTGTCTGGAAAGGTCAACAAGTTATGCTGTTTCCTGGGGAAAAGAGATCACTGGGTTATGCCAGTGTCTGGAGAAGAAAAGATCACCAGGTTATGCTGGTGTTTGGAAAGGTCAACAGGTTATGCTGTTGCATGGGGGGATCACTAGGTTATGCCAGTGTCTGGAGATGATCAACAAGTTATGATGTTGTCAAGAAAAGGAAAGATCACCAGGTTATGCTGGTGTCTGAAAAGGTCAACAGGTTATGCTGTTGCCTGGAAGAAGAGATCACTGGGTTATGCCAGTATCTGGTAATGATCAACAGGTTATGCTGTTGCCTGGAAGAAGAGATCACTGGGTTATGCCAGTGTCTGGAAAATAAAAGATCACCAGGTTATGCTGGTGTCTGAAAAGGTCAACAAGTTATGATGTTGCCTGAAAAAGAGATCACTGGGTTATGCCAGTGTCTGGAAATGATCAATAGGTTATGCTGTTTTCAGGAAAAGAAAAGATCACCAGGTTATGCCGGTGTCTGGAAAGGTCAACAGGTTATGCTGTTGCCTGAAAGAGAGATCACTGGGTTATGCCAGTATCTGGAAATGATCAACAGGTTATGCTGTTGTCAGGAAACAAAAGATCACCAGGTTATGCTGGTGTCTGCTAGGGAGTGGGACCCTATGTTGGCATCAACTAAGGAATGGAATGTCCTTGGTTGGAAAAGGTTTGGCTAGGGATTGGGGACCCTATGCTACTATAGGTTTGAATTATTTTCAACATCATTTCTTCTTCTTTTCTTTTTTTTAATTTTTTATTTCATGCATGAGGGAAAGGATTTTTGGAGGAAACTGTGCTTTTTTGGAGTCAATGCTGCAAAGACTCCTTCTAGCCCTTGCGCAATTTCTTTTGGTTGCACCTCCTTTTGCACGGTTGCTTTCGAGTTGCACCTATTTTTATTTCAACAAAGAACAATTTTTTAGTTTGAAACGGTGGTTGGTTTTGCGGCCTTGATTATTTCAACTGCTTGATCTCGGCTCGTTTGACGAAGATCTCAACCGTTTGCTTGCTTGCTGGGGATTGGATTTCATTTCTAAACCCGGGGACCCTGGCTTTCCAGATTTTTTCGTGGCGATCGGTCACGTGGGACCCAACATTTCGACTTTATTTTTCCATTGTAGGCCTTTCACTTGCCTTTTCTTTTTGTGGTTTTCGGAGATTCGGTAAGATTCAGGCTCCTTGGGTTTGCTGCAACGGCTAGTCGCGTGGGACTTAACCTTTCCAACTTTATTTATTTTTTCATCGACCTTTCATTTCAACTTCAAAGCGTTTGGAGTACTTCGGCTTTTCAACTTTTTCCGAGATGGTTAGCCACGTGGGACTCAACCTTTCAACTTCATTTTCCCTTATAGGCACTTCAATTCGATTTTCTCCTTTCAAGGGTTTTGAGTTTGAAGCATCGGTCGCTAAGGCCAGTCGAGATCGACTTGATGCCCTTGACGAGGCTGGGTGCCTTTGCATATTAGCCCGTGTCAAATGAGATCCTGTAAATCAGTTTGCCATCCTTTCTTTGCCTTAGTTTCGGAAAAAGAGTTAGACCGAAAGGGATTTGAAAGGGAACAAATGACAGAATGGACAATGCATTTAAGCAAAAAGTATCCCTTTCGAGGGAAAGGAAAAAAGGACTTATCTGGAGTGCATGCAGACTTCAATGATCATGACATGATTTTTGGACTGGATGCCTGATCCATGTAAACCGTCCGACTCTCAGAAATTCATCACAACTATTACCCCGTGATCGAGAAACCTTTCCCCGGACTGCGTCTATATCAGTGGTCCATTATCCTTTTCGATTAGTGGCTCCCTTTGCGGGGTTTCACCGACTAACCTCTCTCATTTCTCTTCTTACTGTCGTCTTGTAGTGCTCTTTGCGAGTTTTCACTAACAAAACTCTCTCATTTTCAATTTCTCTGCTCATCGTCGCCTTACAGTGCTCGTGTGGGTTTTCACCGATAAGACTCTCTTATTTTTTAATTTCTCTCATTTCTTGTATCAGCTTCAAACATCTGCATCCTCCAACTTTAGACATCTTTGTCCGATCGATCGGAAGGACTTGAACAGGGTTTTGGGTAGAGAGAATTTGGATTGAGCTACAACTTTGAACCTTTTTAGGTGAAAAAAGTAACATTCGCCCCAGCTTAAACTCTTGGGAAAATGTGGAATTTTATTATGGTGTGACTGAACCCCAGAGAGAGACTGCCTATATATCCTTCCGGAATCAAGTCGAACGTAGTTCAGGGAAACATTTTTTTTTTGGTTTTTGTTTTGATGATTTTTTTTCTAGAATAATAGCACTTTCAGGTTCCCAAAGAGGTTAATCAAAGAAAAGTAACCGTCTCAAAAGGGTTTACAAAAGTTGATAGTGTTTGGGGTAGCGTGAATGGAAGCCTTCGTCATTTCGATCGGGAGAACCAACATCACGAAAAGGTCAAACATAGTACCTTTTGACTGCGTCTGCATTGACAGCTGTTTCGAGGTCGTTTCCTTCGATGTCCCCTAAGTACAATGCTCCTTTCGGTAGTAGTTTCCTTATAATGTATGGACCTTTCCAATTTGGGGCGAATTTTCCTTTCTCCTCTTCATGGTGTGGGAGGATACGTCTCGGGACGAGTTGCCCTACTTCGAAATTCCTAGGTCGCACTTTCTTGTTATAAGTGCAGGTCATTCTTTGTTGGTACAACTGCCCGTGACAAACTGCGGCCATTCTTTTTTCATCAATCAGAGTTAACTGTTCCAGATGGGTTTTGACCCATTCATCATCTTCAATTTTAGCTTCGACAACGATCCGAAGGGAGGGAATTTCAACTTCTGCAGGTATTACGGCTTCAGTTCCGTAAACCAATAGATAAGGTGTAGCTCCAACCGATGTGCGCACGATCGTGCGATATCCCAATAACGCAAAAGGCAATTTCTCGTGCCATTGTCTAGAACTTTAAATCATTTTTCTGAGGATTTTCTCGATGTTTTTATTTGCTGCTTCAACGGCGCCATTGGCTCTGGGCCGATAATGGGTGGAGTTACGGTGTGTGATTTGAAATTGTTCACATACCTCCCTCCTCAAATGGCTATTGAGATTTGCAGCATTATCAGTGATGATGTTCTTCGGAATGCCAAAGCGACAGATAATGTTGGAATTCACAAAATCCACCATTTCTTTCTTAGTGACGACTTTGAACGTGACTGCCTCGACCCATTTTGTGAAATAGTCGATAGCAACTAAGATAAATTTGTGCCCATTTGAGGCTCTCAGCTCGATCGGACCAATGACATCTATTCCTCAGGCAATGAATGGCCATGGTGTTGACATAGGGTGTAACTCTGAAGGCGGCGCATGGATTAAGTCGCCGTGCATTTGGCACTGATGGCACTTCCGGACAAAGCTGAAACAATCTTTCTCTATAGTCATCCAGTAATATCCCACCCGCAGGATTTTCTTGGCGAGGACATATCCGTTCATAAGGGGATCGCATAATCTTGAGTGTACCTCATTCATAATCTTTTTGTCTTCTTTGGAATTCACATACCTTAATAGATTGAAATCGTGGGTCCTTTTATACAGCACTTCCCCACTTAGGAAGAAACTGTTGGCGAGCCTTCTGATGGTTCTCCTTTGGTCCCCGTTGGCCTGCTCCGGGTATTCTTTTGTTTTCAAGAACCTTTTGATATCATGATACCATGGTTGGACATCGGGATCTATTTCGACGTTATAATAACCATGTCTTTTCCAGATTTGGATCTCTAGCGGGTCAATATGGACATTGCCCGGATATGGCAGCATTGCAACTAAGGTAGCTAGTGCATCAGCTAACTCGTTGTGGCATCAAGGAATATACCTGAATTCGACGTCTTTGAATCGTTTGCCAAGATCCTCCACATGTTGTCTATATGGAATAAGCTTAACATCTCGAGTTTCCCACTCCCGCTGAGCTTGCTTGATGACCAAGTCGGAATCTCCCATGATCAATAACTCCTCTACATCCATGTCAATTGCCATGTTCATGCCCATTATGCAGGGTTCATATTCAGCAGTGTTGTTTGTACAGAATAAACGGAGACGAGAGGTGGCTGGATAGTGTTGTCCCGTGGGCGAAATCAAAATTTCCCTGATCCCAACACCTTTTGCATTTACAGCTCCGTCAAAGAAGATTTTCCAATTGTTGGTGTTTTATGGGATTACCTCGATTGAGTTTACTTCCTCGTCCGGGAAGTAAGTACCTAAAGGTTGATATTCATCTTCGATAGGATTTTCATCCAGGTGATCCGCCAAGGCTTGAGCTTTCATCGCTGTGCGGGTGACATAGACTATGTCGAACTCGGTGAGCAGGATTTGCCACTTTGCTAATCTCCCGGTGGGCATTGGCTTTTGGAATATGTACTTCAAAGGATCCAGCCTGGTGATGAGGTAGGTGGTGTAAGCCAACAAGTATTGCCGGAGCTTCTAAGCAACCCAAATCAAGGCGCAACAAGTTCTTTCCAACAAGGTGTACTTGGCTTCATAACTTGTGAATTTTTTGCTCAGGTAGTATATAGCTTGTTCCTTCTTCCCAGTCATATCATGTTGCCCGAGAAAGCACCCAAAAGAGTTTTCCAACACCGTCAAATACAAGAACAGAGGTCTTCCAGGTTCGGGTGGGACCAACACTGGCGGATTCGACAGATACTCTTTGATTTTGTCGAAATCTTCTTGGCACGCATTCGTCCATTTAATTGCTGCATCTTTCTTCAACATCTTGAATATAGGCTCACACGTGGAGGTTAACTGAGCAATGAACCTGCTGATGTAATTCAACCTACCCAGCAAACTCATGACCTCTTTCTTGGTTCTCGGAGGGGGAAAATCCCGAATAGACTTTATCTTTGTCGAATCCAGTTCTATACCCCGTCGACTGACTATAAAACGCAACAATTTCCCAGACGGAACTTCGAAAGCACACTTGGCTGGATTCAATTTTAAGTCATACTTACGCAGACGTTCGAAGAATTTTCTCAGATGCTGCACATGGTCGTCTTGCATCCTAGATTTAATAATCACATCATCCACGTATACCTCAATCTCCTGGTGCATCATGTCATGAAAAATGGCAGTCATAGCCCTCATATAGGTTGCCCCGACGTTCTTTAGGCTAAATGACATGACCCGGTAACAGTAAGTACCCCAAGGTGTGGTGAAGGCCATTTTCTGTGCATCTTCTTCATCCATCAAAACCTGGTGATACCCAGCGTAACAATCTACGAAACACTGTATCTCATGTTTGGCACAGTTGTCAACCAGGATGTGAATGTTTGGCAATGGAAAGTTATCCTTGGGGCTTGCTTTATTCAAATCCCGATAGTCGACGCACACTCAGACTTTCCCGTCTTTCTTCGGTACCGGGACAACATTAGCCAACCACGTGGTGTATTGGACCACTCGGATTACTCCAGCTCTTAACTGTTTAGTGACTTCTTCTTTGATCTTGTCACTCATGTCTGTTTTAAATTTTCTCTATTTTTGTTGGACAGGCGGACAATCGGGGTAGGTTGGTAATTTGTGCACCACCAAATCAACACTTAGTCGGGGCATATCATCATAGGACCAGGCGAACACATCTTTGAATTCGAATAGAAGTTGGATCAAAGCATCCCTAGTCCTTTCATCAGCATAGATACTTATCATGGTTTCTCGGACTTCTTCTGAATTAGCCACATTAACCAGTTTGGTTTCGTTTAAGTTTGGCTTAGGCTTATTCTCGAATTGTTCCAATTCTCGATTTAT
>ML430461.1:0-36912 GCA_005239525.1 Nicotiana knightiana | reverse complement strand
TATAGGCTTTTACCATTTCAAATTGTTTCGTGAATTTATGCCTTTATTTTAAATACTTGCACCTTTTCCTATTCTCTTTACATGCAATTAATTACTTCGGGTATTTACTTTTCTTCAAAAACGTAACTGGCATGTCTCTTTGTTTCCTTTTGTAACTGCTTAAATCATTACTACCGTTTTTACCGCTTTTTTTAACGTGCAAATACGTGAGAACTTGTTTTAATACTTATTGCATTATTCATGCTCAACATTCATACTCCACTCGTGCCAAACAAAATACTATAGCAACACTTGATGAATGATTGCGCCCTTCCTATATTATCACCCACTAAATTTGAAAAGGCTTATTTGCGTTAAAACTAGTCGATCAGCGGTGCAGTCGACGGTTCCGTGCCTTTCCCCCTTGAGTTGTCCGCTAAAGGGTACCAGTCTAAAACCCCATAGAAACCTTACTCTATTTCACTATTGCATGCATTATGGTCAAACCTAGTCAAGCTAAAGTAACGTCCACACGATAGCTTTTAAGATAGCCTTATCCAAAAGTCCACCGGGTTTCCCTAAAACCAAACGGACGCCCTCAAGTTCTATGCATTTATTTGGAGAACTAAATGCTTCTTGCTAATTATTGATGATAATAGTCGAGTTCGGTGGGGGGTAAGGGCCTAACCTATTTGCTTTGCAGAAAAAAAGATGAGGTACAAAGTCCCAAGATTCGGCGTGGTCTCCAACATCCACCCAAAACTGTTGAGTTGGTGGGAGGATTTGCACTCTAGCGACAAAGCTATCGTCAGGAAACACTTGGGTAATCTACCATCTCTTCTGGAAATCCAGCCTAACAAAATGATAGTAGAGGCTGCTACCCTGTTCTGGGATCGTGAAAGGTCCTTGTTCCTCTTTGGGAACATCAAAATGGCACCGTTGATAGAAGAGATATGGGGGCTGGCTAACCTAGTATGGGAAACTCCGGGGTTGCTGACGCCTGAGAACTGCAGAGGCAATAGTTTCCTTAAAATGATGGGTTTGAAAAAGGACACGAAATTGGTATGTTTAGAGGATTCGTACATTCCTTTTGACTACTTGTACGAAAGGTATGGCTACAGCAAATCATACCGTACCTACCATGATGAGTTTGCTATCACCTCTTTGGGACACGTCCATCGCTGAGTGTTCGTGTTTATGGTTTGATTTTTGGGTTTGATCGTGTTCTCAATGAAGAAGGGAAGGATCCATACCAGGCTATCCATGGTAACTAAGACCATAATGGAAGGGGTAAATGGGAAATATTTCAGCATTGTGCCCATGATCGGTGCAGACATATATCGGGTCTTAGAAAGGTGTCAACAAGATGCAAAGCATTTCGAAGGTTGCAATTTATTACTTCAACTCTGGCTCGTGGAACATCTCCAAAAAGGCAAATATCGACAGGACATCCACCGCCGAATGTGGGATGACCACATCGCTTTCCATCACCCAAAGCAAATGAACTATATCCCTGACATGTTCGCTCAACCTGAAAATGCTGAAGGATGGGTTGAGCTTCTTGATAACTTGACTGAAGAATAGGTTCAATGGATGTTTGAATGGTTTCCAACGGATGAGTTCATCATTCGATCTCGAGACGCATCATTTCTGATACTGATTGGCCTAAGGGGGACATACCCTTACGTCCCTCTTCGAGTTATGAGGCAAGAAGGAAGGAAGCAAGTCATCCCTGGGGTCGATAAGATGAGCCATCTTCGAGCTGAATTTCAAAATAATGACAGTCCTCAGAAGTGCCAAGCTCAGCACTTGTGGCACTGCAAGGTTATACTTGAGAAAGACACCATCGAGCCAGACATGTATCATGCCGGTTATACCCCTTTCTATCTTGGTTGGTTATAAGAGGATCTGGGTGGTCAGAGCAAGTCGGGGTACGTCCGAGGTCACAGGGTTATAGATGAAAGGGATGAAACATGAGTCAAGTTCAACCAGCTGCGCAAAAGGATCCGGGAAAATGAGGATGATCACCATAAGATACATGAGTCCAACAAAATACTGATCAAGGAATGGAATGACATGACTATCAACTCCAACAAGAGGCTGGGGTACTTGGAACAAGGTATAATCGATTTGGAAGAAAAGTTCATCAAAAGACTTGAAGATTGTCAAAAAACTGAGGGAGCCACAGGGGGATACCTAGACAGAACTTACCTGTTGCTGGGACTTCCCGAGCTGGGAAATCTGCTCGAGAGAAGCAAGAATGCCGAATCTGGGGAAGGTCCTTCTAGGACCAAGTAGATAGGAATGTCTTTATTTTTCTATCAATGTAATAAGGCCAATGGCCATTAGTGACTTTTATTTCTATTGTTTTGGTATTTGTCTATTTTTATTATCAATAAAATGAGGCATTTAGCATTTTAAGTTCTCCAAATCAATTTGTCGCTAGGCCTACCTCGGGTACAAAGAGGTCCCCAACTTAGGACACGCTTTCATTTCCGCATTATGTGTTTAAATACCGCAATACTCTTTTCATGATCCTCACTGACTTGGTTACCTTTTGTTTTTATTTTTTCTTACTCCCCTCCCCAAAAGGTTAGCTCGTGCATTCTAGAATCATCAGCCTATCGCACCAGATCCAAGGGCCCTCCACCTACTCTTCCCCTAGTCCTCCTAAGGGCAAAGACAAAGGCAAAAGTAAGATGGAAGAGTCCAGCGACATCAGAAAGGAAATGTATTGAACGGGTAGAGGCCACTGATTGCCGAGGTGTTCAGGTCCTGTATGAAAACATGTCACCATTGGAACAGAATAAGCTGAAGTTTCAGGAAGAACTCGATCAAGTTCGGAATCTGGCCAATTTGTCATTTTCCCTCAATGTCCCTGACATCAACCTTCCAAATTCTCAAAACCCCACACCTCCAATAAATATCCCAAGACAGCAAAATCATCCCGCACCTCACCATCACACCACTCCCCCAAAGAACCAAACTCTCCCGACGCAGTGCAATGCTTGCCACTCCTCAAATGACACTCCACTACTCATCCCAGAACCTCAAAACCCCACAAATGACCATTTCCACACCTATAACAATCCCATCTTTTTGGAAACCATGACCCACTCCACTCCGCCTATCTAACAGGCATCTGAGTCTGAAAAAAAGGATTTACTTATCAGGAACCTGGCTGAGGAGCTTAGGAAACTGACCAGCCGAGTTCATGGTGTTGAAGGAACCAAGGAGATTGAAGGGTTGAATTATGAAGACCTTTGTATCCAACCTGATGTCGAACTACCCGAGGGGTACAAATCTCCAAAGTTCAAAATCTTTGACGGTACCGGTGATCCGAGAGTCCATCTGAGGAGCTATTGCGACAAACTGGTTGGCGTAGGAAAGGATGAAAGAATCCGCATGAAGCTGTTCATGAGGATTTTGAAAGGAGATGCATTGTCTTGGTACATCAGCCAAGACCCCAAGAAATAGTCAAACTGGGTAAGCATGGCATCTGATTTCATGGATAGGTTTAGATTCAACATAGAGAACGCACCAGATGTGTTCTACATCCAAAATTTGAAGAAGAAACCTACATAAACCTTTTGCAAGTATGCTACTCGCTGGAGGTCCGAAGCCGCTAAAGTCAGACCTGCTCTAGAGGAAGAACAGATGAACAAGTTCTTTGTCCGGGCTTAGGACCCGCAGTATTATGAACGTTTAATGATGGTTGAGGGACACAAGTTCTCTGACATCATCAAATTGGGTGAGCGGATTGAAGAAGGTATTAAAAACGGTATGGTTACAAATTTTGAAGCCTTGCAAGCCACTAACAAGGCTCTACAGTCCGGTGGTGTGTCTAAGAAGAGAGATGTGGGAGCCGTAATGGTTTCACAAAGAACCAAGTCCCCGCTCAAATACCAAACCTATCTGACACCTCCACTCACATATCATCCAACCCCGAATTACCAAGCAACCTCACCAAATTACCAAACTCCACCACCTTCCTACCAAGCTCCACCACCCACATATCAAACTGCTTTGCCCAAATATCCACAACCCGCTCCTGTCTACCACACCTATAATTCCTAGCCATCCCATTACCAATCACCCCTACATGCCAAAACTTCCCTAGACCTCGTCCCAATTTTGATCGCCGCCCTCCCAAGCAATACACCGTTATAGCCGAGCCCATTGACCAGCTGTATGAGAAACTCAAAGCTGCTGGTTATGTCACACCTATCCCTGCTGCCACCCCTGAGAACCCTTCTCAGTGGGTTAACCCAAGAAAATATTGTGCATATTATTCCGGCATGAAAGGACACACCATCGAAGAATGTCGTTCTCTGAAGAACAAAATAGAGGCTCTCATTGACAACAAGATTATTGTGGTAAAAGATCCCGCTCCAAACGTCCACGACAATCCTCTGCCAGACCATAAGGGTATAGGTATCCATATAATTGAAATATAAGATGATTGGGATCCCGAGGAGTCAATCGGGTTGTTCGCAGAAGGCGATGACCTAAAGAAACCCGCAGTCACTCTCAAACCGATCATAGTCCAGATTCAGCCATCTGAGTCCGCTGAGGTGAATATGTCTATACCATTTGAGTTTGAAGCAGTTCCACCTACAAAGTCACCAGTGCCAATTGAAGTTGAGTTTGTTTCTCCAGCGAATGCACCAGCTTCATTCGAGGTCGCAGTCTTGCCACCCCGAACGCACATTCTGTTTGAAGTAAAGATGGCTGCACCAATTTCGGTGGCAATGTCAACCACGTCACCCTTCTATTCAAACTCTATCCCTTGGGACTACATAGCCGAGGCGAGAAGGAAAGGCAAGGTCAGGTCTGAGGAAGCTGTCGTAGCACAGGGTATGACGAGAGCTGGTAGGATCTACACCCCTGAGCATCTGGCCGAGTCAAGCAAGCAGGCTGCCAACCAGCCTCCCTTTATCAAAACAGGTCCCAATGACCTTTGGAGAAAGGTACAGGATAAGGAGTATTCAGTCATCGACCAACTGAACAAGACACTGTCATAGATATCCATCATCTGTCTGCTGCAGAATTCCGAAAAAAACAGAAATGCTTTGTTGAAAGCAAATGTTCCAAACAACATCACTAGTGGAGAAATGGCCAATATGGTAGGCCAGGTACCGGAGAGTCATAAAATCACTTTTCATGAGGATGAGCTACCACCTGAAGGATTGGGGCACAACAAAGCACTACACATCACCGTGCAATGCGAAGATCATTTCATCACAAGAATCTTGATCGATGGAGGTTCCAGTCTTAACATCTGTCCATTGATAACACTCAAGAAATTAGGTGAAGGGCTACATGAGATAAGGGATGGGGCGATCAATGTTAAAGCCTTTGACAGTTCTCAGAGGTCCACTATGGGGGAGATCTGTCTATGTCTACAGATAGAACCGACTTGGTTCGAAGTGGATTTCCAGATGACAGATGTGACGACATCCTACAACCTGTTGTTGGGACGATCCTGGATTCATGCTGCTGGGGCCGTAGCATCAACACTACATCAAGCGGTAAAATTCGAGTGGAACCAACAAGAGGTGATTATTCATGGTGACGGTAGCAACCCCATTTAAAGTCGTCAAACTATTCCGGTGATTGATGGAAAAAGGAAGATAGGCGGAGGAACTTACCATCACATTGAACGGGTCAATGCTATCGACAAGGACAAATGATGGGACAACAAGATTGAGAGCATCCTGAGCTGGAGAGGATATGAACCAGGCAAAGGGCTCGGTAAGAACCTCCAAGGGATCACGAAGCCCATAAAGCTCAAGGAGCATGGCACCACTTTTGGTCTGGGGTATGAGTACACTTGGCAGGAATTCAATGACTGGTCGCCACCTTGGCGCGGTCCTTATTACCCTTTGGAGCAGCCGATACCTCATCTTGAGCAGACTTTCAAGCAGGCCGACACTATTTACGGTTCAGATGAGGAAGAAGCACTTGCAGCAATGAGGAGTTTGTTCCTAGAGAATGATGATATGGATTGCTATGTTTTTCTCGAGGGGGAGGGGGAGGAAGGCCCTTCCATAGAGACTGTAATCAAGGGGCATATCTCAAGAACTGGTCTATCAAGACAACCAAAGCCCGACGAGCCTCGGGGTATCAAGGCTAAAACAAGCATTATTTACTGTTTTATCTACTAAAAGATTTTCCTTTTCCTGCATTTTTCAATTTCTGCAATAAAGATCTTCAATGTTCAAAACAATTATTCAATCTATCAAAGCATCTTCTAAATTTCTCTTACGAATATGATATTTATTGCTATTATTTTCTCTTATTACTTTATTTATACAACATTACTATTACTTGTCCTGATGAACTGATGATTGTGACATGCAATGAGACAACGCAGCAAACGGACATTGATTCAGATGAAGATGACATGCCTGACGAGATTGTCAAAGAAGTTGAGAACTTTGAGAACAGACCTAAGTCAAACCTGGATGAGACTGAAGTTATCAACCTGGGAGATTCAGAAAACATCAAGGAGACTCGCATCAACATTCATTTGTCACCATTAGAAAAGAGAGAATACACAGAGTTTCTAAGAGAGTATGAAGACGTATTTGCATGGTCATATGATGACATGAATGGTCTAAGTACGTCTATTGTGGTTCACAAACTTCCAATCAATCCAATGTGTCCACCAGTGAAACAAAAGCTCAGAAAGTTCAAACCCAACATGAGTTTGAAAATCAAAGAAGAAGTTACCAAGCAGATCAACGCCAAAGTTCTCCGGGTAGTGGATTACCCGACATGGTTAGCTAACATTGTACCTGTTCCAAAGAAGGACGGGAAGGTCAGAGTCTGCGTCGACTACCGGGATCTCAACCAAGCCAGTCCGAAAGATGACTTCCCCTTGCTAAATATACACATTCTGATTGATAACTGCGCCAAGCATGAATTGCAGTCCTTTGTGGATTGCTTCGCTGGTTATCACCAGATTTGGATGGATGAGGAAAATGCTGAGAAAACAGCGTTCATCATGCCATGGGAAGTGTATTGTTACAAGATGATGCCATTTGGTNTGTCATTATCAAATCAAAGAAAGCTGATGATCACATGGAGAATTTGGGGAAGTTCTTCAATAGATTGCGAAAATACAATCTGAAACTAAACCCCGCGAAGTGCGCATTCGAGGTTCCTGCTAGGAAGTTGCTGGGATTTATTGTAAGCCGCTGGGGAATAGAATTGGATCCGTCCAAGGTTAAAGCCATTCAAGATATACCACCACCAAGGAACAAGAAAGATGTGATGAGTTTCTTGGGGAGGCTTAATTACATCAGCCGATTTATTGCACAATCTACAGTCATATGTGAGCCAATCTTTAAGATGCTAAAGAAGGATGCTGCGACCGAATGGACCGACGATTGTCAAAAGGCTTTCGACAAAATCAAGGAATTTTTTTCAACACCGCCAGTCCTAGTACCGCACGAGCTAGGCAGACCTTTGTTACTCTATCTTGCTATGCTAGATAGAGCTTTCGGCTGCGTTCTGGGGTAGCACAATGAAACAGGAAGGAAGGACAAGATATTTATTACCTCAGCAAGAAGTTCACTCCATATGAGGCCTGGTATTCTCTATTAGAGCATACCTGTTGTGCTTTGACTTGGGTCGCCCAAAAGCTGAGACATTACTTCTGTGCCTACACAACATGTCTCATATCAAGGATGGATCCATTAAAGTACATCTTTCAGAAGCCCATGCCCACTGACAATCTAGCTAAGTGGCAAATCCTGCTGAGCGAGTTCGACATTGTTTACATGACTCAGAAGGCAGTTAAAGGACAAACTTTGGCCGACCATCTTGCTGAGAATCCCGTAGACGGAGGATACGAACCCCTGAAAACATATTTTCCAGATGAAGAGGTATCATTCATAGGAGAAGATATTGCATAATCCTATGATGGTTGGAGGATGTTATTTGATGGAGCAACAAACTTCAAGGGAGTCGGTATTGGAGCAGTACTAGTATCAGACACCGGTCAGCATTATCCGATATCCGCCAAACTCAAGTTTCCTTGCACCAACAATATGGCCGAATATGAAGCCTGCATTTTGGGGCTCAATATGGCTATTGAAATGAACATCCAGGAACTGTTAATGATCGGTGATTTAGACTTATTGGTACATCAGGTACAAGGAGAATGGGCAACAAAGAATTCCAAGATACTTCCGTATCTGCACTACGTAGAGGAATTAAGAAAGAGGTTCACAAGGATAGAGTTCCGGCATGTCCCCAGAATCCAGAATGAGTTCGCTGATGCATTAGCTACTTTGTCCTCAATGATCCAGCATCCGGACAAGAATTTCATTGACCCTATTCCCATAAAGATCCATAATCAGCCAGCTTACTGTGCCCATATTAAAGAAGAAGCAGACGGAAATCCTTGCTTTCATTACATTGATAAGTACTTGGCAAAAGGAGAATACCCTGAGCTTGCAAATTCCACTCAGAAACGCACACTTCAGAGATTGTCCAACAATTTTTTCCACAACAGAGGAATCCTGTAAAGGAGGACTCCTGATTTGGGGTTATTAAAGTGTGTTGACACAAAAGAAGCATCAAAATTGCTCGAAGAAATTCATGCAGGGACCTGTGGCCCACATATGAACGGTTTTGTTCTAGCTAAAAAGATACTCCGAGCCGGTTACTTTTGGATGACTATGGAAATGGACTGCATCCAGTATGTTCGGAAGTGCCACCGCTTCTAGATACATGGAGATATGATAAAGGTGCCTCCAAGTGAGCTCAATGCAACCAGCTCACCATGGCCGTTAGCCGCTTTGGGTATGGACATTATTGGACCAATAGAGCCTGTCGCTTTCAATGGCCACGGTTCATTTTGGTCGCCATTGACTACTTCACTAAATGGGTCGAAGCAGCTTCCTACAAAGCAGTTACTAAGAAAGTCGTGGCCGACTTTGTACGCGATCGCATTGTTTGTCGGTTCGGAGTTCCAGAGTCAATCATCACCGACAATGGTTCTAATCTCAACGGTGACTTGATGTAAACTATGTGTGAAACTTTCAAGATCAAACACAAGAATTCCACAGCATACAGACCTCAGATGAATGGAGTCGTAGAGACCGCTAACAAAAACATCAAAAAGATATTAAGAAAGATGATAGAAAGGCACAAGCAATGGCATGAAAAGTTATCATTCACTTTACTGGATACTGCACCATTGTCCGCACATCCACAGGGGCAACTCCCTATATGCTAGTTTATGGTACAGAGGCTGTAATTCCTGCAGAAGTGAAGATTCCATCTTTACGAATTATACAAGAAGCTGAGCTCATCGACCCAGAATGGGTGAGAAGCCGTTATGAGCAACTGGCCCTCATAGACGGGAAGAGAATGAACGCAGTATGTCATGGTCAACTATATCAGAATAGAATGACCCGAGCCTTCAACAAGAAATTCAAGCCGAGACGATTCACACCGGGGCAGCTGGTGTTAAAGAAAATCTTTCCGCATCAAGATGAAGCCAAGGGGAAGTTCTCTCCCAACTGGCAAGGTCCGTACATGGTTTGTAGGGTGCTAACAGGAGGAGCACTCATACTTGCAGAAATGGATAGAGAAGTTTGGCCGAAACCAATCAATTCAGATGCAGTCAAGCGTTACTATGTGTAATTTTTATGCTTTCTCAGTGATGTAATTTGAACTACGCCTGACCTGATTCCCGTTTAAGAGGGGATACGTAGGCAGCCCTATGGCTTCGGTCACAATTCAATAGAAATCTATTTTTGCCCGCAATTGGAAACCGGGGCAGAATTTTGAGGAGGACCCTCAAAATTCCGAAGCAAGTTCAGTCAGTCACCGCGCAAGCAGCAGTCAGAGGCATCCACCCAGCAAACTGGGGCAGAATTTTGAGGAGGAGAGGTTGCAATGTCTCGGGCCGTGTCATGTCGTTGGTTCATCTAAAACTATTTTAGATTATATGCTTATATTACACTTTTACAAAATCATGCATATTTATTTTTGAAATAGATTGTTTAGCAAACGCTACCCCAATGACACAGATAATATCATCATGATCAAGCAAACGAGCCAAGCAGGGCTAGCAGGAATGCGAACTAACCTTTCCCTTTACAAAACTCACGATCTTTCTTTGGATGCAGGCACAAAATCGCAAAAAGCCCCGAAATATATTATCCGCTCCAAGGACAGACATCGTTCCTCAAACTCGTCACGCCAACACTTATTATCAGCACAAACAATGCTTCATTATCACAATGCTCTATCGCAATTTAATACCAACTAAGAATTTCTGTCGTCCTTTCTTACATATTGCATAAGGCTACCTTTCTTCCCTCTGAGGTTAAACGCTACCTCCATATGCATTTATATATTGCATAAGGCTACCTTTCTTCCTTCCGAGGTTAAACGCTACCTCCATCTGCATTCGCATATTGCATAAGGCTACCTTTCTGCCTTTCGAGGTTAAACTCTACCTCCATCTGCATCCGCATATTGCATAAGGCTACCTTTCTGCCTTCCTAGGTTAAACACTACCTCCATCTGCATTCACATATTGCATAATGCTACCTTTCTTCCTTCCGAGGCTAAGCACTGCTTCCCATTTACTTTTCAAAGCAATCACTGTCTCTATCATTATTCACTTTTCTTCCTTTCGGGCTAAGCTCTGCCCTTTTTAAATTCGCAAGACTAAGCTCTGTCTTGTTAGCATCATACTACTGCATTTTCATGGGCTAAAATATCGCCAACCTATCCAAAGGCGTTATCGTACGTAGGCACCATCTTCATGGCCCGAGAACACCATGTCATGGACTAATGATCTCTTTTATCAGTTTGCATATCATTATTCAAAGACATCATGGTTCGGAGGCACCATCTTCATGGCCCGAGAACATCATTTCATAGCCCGCGAATCCCGCATCAAGCGATTCATGGCCCAGGACATCATGGTCCAAGGACATCATCCTCAACCGTCCGAAGCATTCATGGTCCAATGGGAACTTGCATCATGTTTAAATTATGTACGATATATGCTTGTTATTCATTTGCAGGTAATCCGACTAGCAACAACCATCCAGGGAAGAGCGGTATACTTCGCCGATGGCTACTGAACTACATACGGCCTGATTACTATAAAATCAGGGATATGTAGGCAGCTCAGAAGCCAGGGTGCGACCTAAAATCTCTCCAAATCATTTCGCTCGGTCAAAATTAGCTATCATATCTTTACCCGACAACTCTTTCATACTTCCCGGGTAAAGAGGGGCAGCTGTTGATACACAATTTTTCCACAATATTTTAAAATTACATATATACCTTCAAAAACATGCTTTAATAGAAATTGGTATTTTTCTATAATTTTCCCATATTTTTATTAATTTATTTTAATTTATCCGGTATTCTATTTCTAATAATTAATTACAAAATTGCATTACAAACAATTTCAAAAGTATTTCTTGATTTAATTCATTATTTAGGGTCTTAATAAGACCAAATTATTTCACAATTAGCCAAATTGGCACTCTTTGGCTATGATTGCAATAACTTTGCAATTATAGTCCAATCATATGTTTTATACTATTTTTATCCAGTAATTAGTTAGTTTGTATTTTTTTAAATGCTAATCAGTCATTTTAATTTATTTTCTAAGCATCAATGCCATTTTATACAATTATTAGCTATTCTTGTAAATTGTTTTATCTAATTTAATTAGGTATTTAAAAGCTAGTCCCTTTTATTTCAATTATAACCTAAAATTAGCCTAATCCCTAACCCAATTAAATAAGCCAACAGACCCCCAACCCAAACCAATTCCTACCTGGCCCAACCCCGGATCAATCTGAGCCGTTGATCAAATTAGATCAACGACCCAGATTTCACCATCCATAATTAAACCCTAACAATCTCCCCCTCTCACACTCTCTCTCTATCTCTCTAGTTCTCTCTAGAGACATCTGGTCTCTCCACCTCCGATGAGGTCTGTTCGTCTTCTCCGGCCGACTCTTAGCCGAAAACCATGGAATCCTCACCATCCCCAGGCCTCTCATGGCTCTTTCTCACCGGTGTTGCTGTCTCTAAGGTCTTCAAGAGACCAGGGTCCACTACCTCACACCTTTGGCCTGTCTCAGGCCTTCATGGCTCGATTCCAGTAAGATTTTCCTACTTTCCGGCTAGATCCGGTGTTTTCTATACCGACTCTCTCTCTCTGGGTTCTCTCTTTGAAACCCTAACTTCTAAACTTCCGATTCTTTTAGATCTGTAATAGATCTATGCGTATTATGAGGTTTTCCTGAGTTTTCTTTAAAGATTCTCCTATTTTTCGAACGATCCTTCATTTTTTCCAAAACTTGGGTTTCTTGACGCCTCTTAAACGATTTTTCCATGACTTTTCAGTATTATCCTAAGGTCTCTACTGTTTTTAACGATTCATTCAAGTTTCTCTATCTTATATGACTTGTTGTGTTGAAATCCCTAATTTCTAGTCCTAAACCCTAAGTTCCTGATCTGTCTTTGATAATATGTTTGCATATGTGTTTGCATTTCATGAGCTTTATGATTCACTAATAATTTACCCTATGTGATTCATCTATGTCTTGGATTTTTCTTGCCTTCCCGTTTATCTCACTGTTCACTCTGTAATTCATATTAATCCCTAGTTTCATATGATTTCACTACTAGAGTTTCTGACTTCTTGCCTGTTATCTATTCAATTCATGTTAATCTCCTTTAATTGATGTTATTCTTGTTCGAATCCATGATTCTTTGTAATTTTTACTTTAGGGCTCCTGATTTATTATTTGAATCTCTGATTCCTTGTGATTTGAAAACCTTACCGATTTCTTATGGGATACTCTTACTAATTTCTGACCTTTAGCTTATTTCTTACCTTGTTACCTGGTTAATTTACTGTTAATTGATCCCTATTTCCTTAATTAGAGTCTGATGAACCTAGTCTCAACTGCATACTTGTACTGGGTTGAGATTGTTTCCTTATATGTTATATGCATGGGAACTTTCCTTATTTTGTTATTTGCCTACTAGCCGTTTGAATTTAACCCCTTCAATTAAGGGATACCTATGCTGATTTTACACTGTTTGAATATTCCTTTAATCTGTATATGGTGTCTTTCCTTATTTGTTACTGACCGTTCGAATAACTCCCTTAATCATGGTATTACTTGAGCTGATTTCACTTTGATTGATACTAAGTCCCACAATCACTGGTTAATTCTGATTTTTTACCTTATTTTCCACCCAACTTTCAAGCTATAAATATACTCTATTCATTCATTGACACAAAGACACACGAACTGATCTGTTCAAAATCTCTCTCTCACACAATTTAAAAGACTTTATGCTCTCTCTTCTGTGCTAATTACTACTATTCTAAGTTAGCCGGCTGCAAGCCAAGGCTAACTATTGTGCATCTCTTACTTTCCTGTTTGTGTTACTGCTTTCTTCACTTCACTGGTATGTTCTAATTTAGATTTTAGTCCTCAAACCAACATGTTTGTACTACTATTGTAATTCAGTATGCTCCCAATTTGCTTTACTTATTATTCAGCATGAACTCCCCTCTACATGTTAAGTTAGGCTTTGTTTGTTTATGACCAACATGTTTCTGTATACTTAGCACCTACTTCTTACATGCCTATGACTGGTACATTAGTTTAACCATGGCCTTAGTTGTTTTAGGGGTTAATCTAACCTAGTACCTCACTGTACCCCTAATCCTCTAGACCCTTAGGAGTTTCTGATTGTATGCCTATGTATGTGTCTCCCTGCTACATGTCTGCCCTCACATGCTCTGTATTTTTCCCTCAAATCCCATTACCCTGTTTGTGATTGTTGGACTATCCTTGGTCCTTTGTGTGATGTTAAGCTTCTATTTCCTTCTTCAAAACTATTTTCTTACTTACCCTTTCTCAAAATTGTTTTCTTACTTACCCTTTCTCAAAATTGTTTCTTACTTAAACCTTTTTAAAAAATAAAAAGCACTCTCACATATACTCTTAGAAGTCTAAGTTCAGCCCCCTTCGTGTGAGCACTGCTTTGGGGAACCTTTGAGTGCCCTCTGAACTCTGACACACAAGGCTGGAATTTCCCACACTGCACATGTTTAACTCTTTGGCTATGTATGGGTGTGAGCACTGCCCGGGATCCCTTGAGGTCCTTAGGGAACTCTGACACACCCGGACTATGAAAGGCTATGAAACACCAAATGCATTGAGGTTGGGAAGATCTGGACCTAATTGAAGGCTCCCTATAGAAGTAACTTCTTATTTTCGTTTGGTTGTGTATTTCATAATTCCCGGCCTGTAATAATTTGTAAACAAATATTTGGGAATGGATAGTGAAAAGGGAAGGGTAGTTATATAGATTATCCATGTTAAAGGTTAGATACCATGCCTCTAGGTTTACATTTCTTACGTGTGCACTAGAAATTCATGCTTAGGGCTAATCGTATGCGAGCATATCACGCATTAGATATCATGTTCCTTAGGTCCATGTTTACTATTTCAGCATCCTATTATGGCATTATCATTTATCATATAGAAATCATTCCCTAGGATTAATTGTTAATATAAACCTGTTATTCATGTAAACCAGTTCTAATATCGTTGTAATCATGCTTAGGATAATAATGCGCTAATAAACGAGTCATCCTCATACTTGCTGCATAACATGTTCAAATACTGTGACTTTATGCATTTAGAAATCTTGCCTTGGAATTCTGCATACCATCCATTCTGCATCCCTATGTGTGCATATTAGATATCATGTCTTAGGACCTCATTCAACACCTAGTTTAACTACTGATTGCATGAAAACTGCCCTAAAAAATAGTTTCACCATGTTTCCAAACAACTGGTAATAGTTATGTATTTTTTTGCAACACCTAAGTGCAACATCTTTAGGCAAACTAACTTGTAATAGTTTCTTTAATAATCTGGATAATTACTGGATGTTGTCATACGCTTAGGCAAGCTTTAGGTGTTAAATCTATTAAAACTGGAAGCATACTCCTTTATACATGCTGCTTGACTATTAATCAGTAAGAAACTGATAAAATTCATCTTCTGAAATCAGTAATAAAGCTGCCTCACTATTGCATTCTCACCTAGATATCATGCCTTAGGTTCTGAAGTTAATAAGGCCTTACTTGTGTTTGAGTCGTGCTAATTATGTGCATAATCTATGGAGGAATACTTGGGCCTCGTTTCTGCTCTTATTTGTATTCCCTTATCTGAAGTCCTAATTGTCGTTGTTTGTCGCTTAAAATCTTGTCCTTTAAACCTAGGGGTCAACCTAGTACTTCCTTTTATGATAGTAGTCCTAGCCTCCTCCAGGACTGATAGGATGGGACGGGTAATAGCACGCAATAGAATCCGTGACCAACACACACTTTAATAATCTTCACGGGGTGGGAAGGGTAGAATATGGATATGATGACCGGTGCGCTAATACCACGTGTAGCCCCTCTTCGAGGAGTGATTATCGGGTATTGCATTGATGTGATCCATATTATTATAAACCTAGGACACATGTATACGCTAGTTCGTACTCATCTCTAATGTTTTCTAAAGATCTGCATGATTAAGATTTAAATCCCCTCTTATTTGAGCCTTTACTTGTTATTTGCTAGTTGTGAAAATTCACAAAACCATTTGGCCGGGAACCAAACTTGTGGATCCTGAGGGGTGCCTAACACCTTCCCCTTAGGATAATTTCAAGCCCTTACCCAAATCTCTGGTTAGCAACGTAGTTATAATTGAACCCTTAGGTGCCCTAACGCACCATTAAAATCGTTAGGTGGTGACTCTTCAAAATATGCAAACCCCTTTCCCAAAAGGAAAGAGTTGTCCTAAACAATGTCATAAACTCGATATTCCGCGAGGAAGAGGAAAAAAAGGGTGCGCGACAGGCTCTATAGTGCCAAAATATTGACGAACGGTCATGGCAGGTCAGTGACCAATGTTTCTTAGGTCCTTTTATATTGTCTGGATAAATTTAAGGCGGTCCAGATCCGACAGCCCGTCCCCACTCAGAAAGTGTGAGCTATAGCACACGAAAATATGGGAATCGGGCCGAGTTTTCGTTTTATAGCTCTATGGTGCCAAAATATTGACGAACGATCATAGCGGGTCAGTGACCAATGTTCCTAACGTCATTTTCTATCATGCTGATAAATTTCAGGCGGTCCGGATCCGGGAGCTCGTGCCCACTCAGAAAGAGTGAGCTATAGCAAACGAAAATATGGGAATCGGGTCGAGTTTTCATTTTATGGCTCTATAGTGCCAAAATACTGACGAACGGTCATAGTGTGTCGGTGAACAATGTTCCTCAGGTCATTTTTCTATTATCTTGATAAATTTCAGGCGGTCCAGATCCGGGAGCCCGTGCCCACTCAGAAAGCGTGAGCTATAGCAGATGAAATATGGGAATCGGGCCGAGTTTTCATTTTATGGCTCTATAGTGCCAAAATACTGACGAACGGTCATAGTGGATCGGTGACCAATGTTCCTCAGGTCATTTTATATCGTGCTGATAAATTTCAGGCGGTCCAGATCCGGGAGCCCGTGCCCACTTAGAAAGCGTGAGCTATAGCAGACGAAAATATGGGAATCGAGATATTGACGAACGGTCATGGCGGGTTAGTGACCAATGTTCCTAAGGTAATTTTCTATCGTGCTGATAAATTTAAGGCGGTCCTGATCCGGGAGCCCGAGTCCACTTAGAAAGCGTGAGCTATAGCAGACGAAAATATGAGAACCGGGTAGAGTTTTCATTTTATGGCTCTATAGTGCCAAAATATTGACGAACGGTCATAGTGGGTCGGTGACCAATGTTCCTCAGGTCATTTTCTGTTATCTTGAAAAATTTTAGGCGGTCTAGATCCGGGAACCCGTGCCCACCCAGAAAGCGTGAGCTATAACAGACGAAATATGAGAATCGTGCCGAGTTTTCGTTTTATGGCTCTATTGTGCCAAAATATTGACGAACGGTCATGGCGGGTTAGTGACCAATGTTCCTAAGGTAATTTTCTATCGTGCTGATAAATTTAAGGCGGTCCAGATCCGGGAGCCCGTGTCCACTTAGAAAGCGTGAGCTATAGTAGACGAAAATATGGGAACCGGGTCAAGTTTTCGTTTTATGGCTCTATAGTGCCAAAATATTGACGAACGGTCATAGTGGGTCGGTGACCAATGTTCCTCAGGTCGTTTTCTGTTATCTTTATAAATTTTAGGCGGTCGGGATCCGGGAACCCATGCCCACTCAGAAAGCGCGAGCTATAACAAACGAAATATGAGAATCGTGCCGAGTTTTTGTTTTACGGCTCTATTGTGCCAAAATATTGACAAACGGTCATGGCGTGTCGGTGACCAATGTTCCTTAGGTCATTTTCTATTGTCCTGATAAATTTCAGATGGTTCAGATCCGGGAGCCCGTGCCCACTCAGAAAGCGTGAGCTATAGTAGACGAAAATATGAGAATCGGGCCGAGTTTTCATTTTATGGCTCTATAGTGCCAAAATACTGACAAACGGTCATAGTGGGTCAGTGACCAATGTTCCTCAGGTTATTTTCTATTATCTTGATAAATTTCAGGCGGTCCGGATCCGGGAGCCCGTGCCCACTTAGAAAGCGTGAGCTATAGCAGGCAAAAATATGGGAACCGGGTCGAGTTTTCGTTTTATGGCTCCATAGTGTCAAAATATTGACAAACGGTCATAGTGGGTCGGTGACCAATGTTCCTCAGGTCATTTTCTATTATCTTGATAAATTTTAGGCGGTCCGGATCTAGGAGCCGGTGCCCACTTAGAAAGCGTGAGCTATAGCAGACGAAATATGGGAATCGTGCCGAGTTTTCGTTCTATGGTTCTAAGGTGCCAAAATATTGACGAACGGTCATGGCGGGTTAGTGACCAATGTTCCTAAGGTAATTTTCTATCGTGCTGATAAATTTAAGGCGGTCCAGATCCGGGAGCCCGTGTCCACTTAGAAAGCGTGAGCTATAGTAGACGAAAATATGGGAACCGGGTCAAGTTTTCGTTTTATGGCTCTATAGTGCCAAAATATTGACGAACGGTCATAGTGGGTCGGTGACCAATGTTCCTCAGGTCATTTTCTGTTATCTTGAAAAATTTTAGGCGGTCGGGATCCGGGAACCCATGCCCACTCAGAAAGCGCGAGCTATAACAAACGAAATATGAGAATCGTGCCGAGTTTTCGTTTTATGGCTCTATTGTGCCAAAATATTGATGAACGGTCATGGAATGTCGGTGACCAATGTTCCTTAGGTCATTTTCTATCGTCCTGATAAATTTCAGATGGTTCGGATCCGGGAGCCCGTGCCCACTCAGAAAGCGTGAGCTATAGTAGACGAAAATATGAGAATCGGGCCGAGTTTTCATTTTATGGCTCTATAGTGCCAAAATACTGACGAACGGTCATAGTGGGTCGGTGACCAATGTTCCTCAGGTCATTTTCTATTATCTTGATAAATTTCAGGCAGTCCGGATCTGGGAGCCCGTGCCCACTTAGAAAGCGTGAGCTATAGCAGACGAAAATATGGGAACCGGGTCGAGTTTTCGTTCTATGGTTCTATGGTGCCAAAATATTGACGAAAGGTCATGACGCGTTAGTGACCAATGTTTCTAAGGTAATTTTCTATCGTGCTGATAAATTTAAGGCGGTCCAGATCCGAAAGCCCGTGCTCACTTAGAAAGCGTGAGCTATAGCAGACGAAAATATGGGAACTGGGTCGAGTTTTCGTTTTATGGCTCTATAGTGCCAAAATATTGACGAACGGTCATGGTGGGTTGTTGACCAATGTTCCTTAGGTCATTTTATATTATCCGGATAAATTTAAGGCGGTCCAGATCCGGGAGCCCGTGCCCACTATGAAAGTGTGAGCTATAGCACACGAAAATACGGGAATCGGGATGAGTTTTCGTTTTATGGCTCTATAGTGCCAAAATATTGACGAACGGTCATGGAGAGTCGCTGACCAATGTTCCTTAGGTCATTTTCAATTGTGGTGATAAATTTCAAGCGGTCCGGAAGCCCGTGCCCACTCAGAAAGCGTGAGCAATAGCACACAAATATATTGGAATCGGGCCGAGTTTTTGTTTTATGGCTCTATAGTGCCAAAGTATTGACGAACGATCATGGAAGGTCGGTGACAATTCTTCCTTAGGTCCTTTTCTATTTTCCTGATAAATTTGACGCGGTCCGAATCTATGAACCCGTGCCCACTCAGAAAGCGTGATCTATTATAGCACACGAAAATATTGGAATCGGGCCGAGTTTTTGTTTTATGGCTCTATAGTTCAAAAATATTGACGAACGATTATGGCGGATCGGTGATTAATGTTTCTTAGGTCAATTTCTATTGTCCTGATAAATTTTAGGCGGTCCAGATCCGGGAACCCGTGCCCACTCAGAAAGCATGAGCTATTATGGCACACGAAAAATTGGAATCGGGCCGAGTTTTCGTTTTACGGCTCTATAGTTCCAAAATATTGACGAACGGTCGTGGTGGGTTGGTGACCAATGTTCCTTAGGTAATTTTATATTGTCCGGATAAATTTAAGGCGGTCCAGATCCGACAGCCCGTGCCCACTCAGAAAGCGTGAGCAATAGCACACGAAAGTATGGAAATCGGGCCGAGTTTTCATTTTATGGCTCTATAGTGCCAACATACTGACGAACGGTCATGGCGGGTCGGTGACCAATGTTCCTTAGGTCCTTTTCTATTTTCCTGATAAATCTGAAGCAGTCCGAATCCAAGAACCCGTGCCCACTCAGAAAGCGTGAGCTATTATAGAACACCAAAATATTGGAATGAGGCCGAGTTTTCATTTTATGGCTGTATAGTGCGAAAATATTGACGAACGGTCATGGCGAGTCGGTGACCAATGTTCCTTAGGTTATTTTCTATTTTTCGGATAAATTTAAGGCAGTCCAGATCCGGGAGCCCGTGCCCACTCAGAAAGTGTGAGCTATAGCATACGAAAATACGGAAATCGGGCCGCGTTTTCAGTTTTTGGCTCTATAGTGCAAAAATATTAACGAACGGTCATGGCGGGTCGGTGACCAATGTTCCTTAGGTACTTTTCTATTTTACTGATAAATATGAGGCAGTCCGAATCCAAGAACCCGTGCTCACTCAGAAAGCGTGAGCTATTATAGAACACCAAAATATTGGAATGAGGCCAAGTTTTCATTTTATGGCTGTATAGTGCGAAAATAGTGACGAACGGTCATGGCGGGTCGGTGACAAATGTTCCTTAGGTTATTTTCTATTTTCCGGATAAATTTAAGGCGGTCCAGATCCGGGAGCCCGTGCACAGTCAGAAAGCGTGAGCTATAGCACACAAAAATATTGGAATCAGGCCGAGTTTTTGTTTTATGGCTCTATAGATCAAAAATATTGACGAACGGTCATGGCGGGTCGGTGACCAATGTTCCTTAGGTAATTTTCTATTTTCCGGATAAATTTAAGGCTGCCCAGATCCGGGAACCCGTGCCCACTCAGAAAGCGTGAGCTATTATAGCACACGAAAATATTGGAATCGTGCCGAGTTTTTATTTTATGGCTCTATTGTTCAAAAATATTGACGAACGTTTATGGCGGATCGGTGATTAATGTTTCTTAGGTCAAATTCTATTGTCCTGATAAATTTGAGGCGGTCCCGATCCAGGAACCTGTGCCCACTAAGAAAGCGTAAGCTATTATAGCACACAAAAATATTGGAATCGGGCTGAGTTTTCGTTTTATGGCTCTATAGTGCCAAAATATTGACGAACGGTCATGGTGGGTTGGTGATCAATGTTCCTTAGGTCATTTTATATTATCCGGATATATTTAAGGTGGTCCAGATCCGGGAGACCATGCCCACTATGAAAGTGTGAGCTATAGCACACGAAAATACGGGAATCGGGCTGAGTTTTCGTTTTATGGCTATATAGTGCCAAAATATTGACGAACGGTCATGGTGGGTCAATGACCAATGTTCCTTAGGTCATTTTCAATTGTGGTGATAAATTTCAAGCGGTCTAGAAGCCCGTGCCCACTCAGAAAGCGTGAGCAATAGCACACAAATATATTGGAATCGGGCCGAGTTTTTGTTTTATTGCTCTATAGTGCCAAAATATTGACGAACGGTCATGGAAGGTCGGTGACAATTGTTCCTTAGGACCTTTTCTATTTTCCTGATAAATTTGAGGCGGTCCGAATCTATGAACCCGTTCTCACTCAAAAAGCGTGAGCTATGATAGCACACGAAAATATTGGAATCGGGCCGAGTTTTTGTTTTATGGCTCTATAGTTCAAAATATTGACGAACGATTATGGCGGATCGGTGATTAATGTTTCTTAGGTCAAATTCTATTGTCCTGATAAATTTGAGGCGGTCCAGATCAGGGAACCCGTGCCTACTCAGAAAGCGTGAGCTATTATGGCTCACGAAAATATTTGAATCGGACCGAGTTTTCGTTTTATGGCTCTATAGTGCCAAAATATTGATGAACGGTCATGGTGGGTTGGTGAACAATATTCCTTAGGTCATTTTATATTATCCGGATAAATTTAAGGCGGTCCAGATCCGACAGCCCGTGCCCACTCAGAAAGTGTGAGCTATAGCACACGAAAATACGGGATTCAGGCCGAGTTTTCGTTTTATGGCTCTATAGTGCCAAAATATTGATGAACGGTCTTGGCGGGCCGCTGACTAATGTTACTTAGGTCATTTTCCATTGTGCTGATAAATTTCAAGCGGTCCGGATCTGGAAGCTCGTGCCCACTCAGAAAGCGTAAGCAATAGCACACAAATATATTGGAATCGGCCGAGTTTTTGTTTTATGGCTCTATAGTGCCAAAATATTGACGAACGGTCATGGCGGGCCGGTGAACATTGTTCCTTAGGTCCTTTTCTAATTTCCTGATAAATGTGAGGCGGTTCGAATCCAAGAACCTGTGCCCACTCAGAAAGCGTAAGCTATTATAGCACACGAAATGTTGGAATCGGGCCGAGTTTTTGTTTTATGGCTCTATAGTGCGAAAATATTGATGAACGGTCATGGCGGGTCGGTGACCAATGTTCCTTAGGTCCTTTTCTATTTTCCTGATAAATCTGAAGCAGTCCGAATCCAAGAACCCGTGCCCACTCAGAAAGCGTGAGCTTTCCTAGTGGACACGGGCTCCCGGATTCAAACCACCTAAAATTTATCAGGACAATAGAAAATTACCTAAGGAACATTGGTCAACGACCCGCTCTGACCGTTCGTCAATATTTTGGCACTATAGAGCCATAAAACGAAGAACTCGGCCCGATTCTCATATTTCGTGTGCTATAGCTCACGCTTTCTGAGTGGGCACGGGCTCCCAAATCCAGACCGCCTGAAATTTATCCGGAATATAGAAAATGACCTAAGTAATATTATTCACCGACCCTCCATGACTGTTCGTCAATATTTTGGCACTATAGAGCCATAAAACGAAGAACTCGGCCCGATTCTCATATTTTCGTGTGCTATAGCTCACGCTTTCTGTGTGTGCACGGGCTCCCGGATCTGGACTGCTTGAAATTTATCTGGACAATAGAAAATGACCTAAGGAACATTAGTCACTGTCCCTCCATGACCGTTCGCCAATATTTTGGCACTATAGATTCATAAAACGAAGAACTCGGCCCGATTCTCATATTTTCGTGTGCATAGATCACGCTTTCTTAGTGGGAACAGGCTCCTGAATCCGGGCCGCCTGAAATTTATTAGGACAATTGCCTAAGGATCATTAGTCACCGACCCGCTATGACTGTTCGTCAATATGTTTTCATTATAGGGCCATAAAATAAACACTCGGCCCGATTCCCATATTTTCGTGTGCTATAGCTCACGCTTTCTGAGGGGGCACGGGCTCCCGGATCTGGACCGCCTTAAACTTATCCGGATAATAGAAAATGACCTAAGGAACATTGGTCACCGACCGTCCATGACCGTTCGTCCATATTTTGGAACTATAGAGCCGTAAAATGAAAACTCGGCCCGATTCTAATATTTTCGTGTGCTATAGCTCACGATTTCTGAGTGGGCACGGGCTCCCGGATCCGGACCGCCTAGAATTTATCCGGACAATAGAAAATGACGTAAGGAAAATTAGTCACCGACCTGGCATGACTATTCTTCAATATTTTTGCATTTTAGAGCCATAAAATGAAAACTCAGCGCGATTCCCATATTTTGGTGTGCTATAGCTCATGCTTTCTGAGTGGGCAAGGGCTCCCAGATCCGGACCACCTGAAATTTATCCGGACAATAGTAAATGACCTAAGGAACATTAGTCACCAAACCTCCATGACTGTTCGTCAATATTTTGGCACTATAGAGCCATAAAAATAAAACTCGACCTGATTCCAATATTTTCGTGTGCTATAGCTCACACTTTCTGAGTGGGCACGGGCTCCCGGTTCCGGACCGCCTAAAATTTATCAGGACAATAGAAAATGACCTAAGGAACATTGGTCACTGACCTGGCATGATAGTTCTTCAATATTTTGGAATTTTAGAGCCATAAAATGAAAACTCAGCGCGATTCCCATATTTTTGTGTGCTATAGCTCATGCTTTCTTAGTGGGAACAGGCTCCCTGATCCGGACAGCCTAAAATTTATTCGGACAATAAAAATGACCTAAGGAACATTGGTCACCGACCCTCCATGACCGTTCGTCAATATTTTGGCACTATAGAGCCATAAAACGAAGAACTCCACCCGATTCTCATATTTTCGTGTGCTATAGCTCACGCTTTCTGAGTGGGCACAGGCTCCCGGATCCGGACCGCCTGATTTTTATTCGGACAATAGAAAATGACCTAAGGAAAATTAGTCACGACCCTCCATGACCGTTCGTCAATATGTTTGCACTATAGAGACATAAAACGAAGAACTCGGCCCGATTCTCATATTTTCGTGTGCTATAGCTCACGCTTTCTGAGTGGGCACGGGCGGCCCGGATCCGGACCGCCTGATTTTTATTCGGACAAACGAAAATGACCTAAGGAAAATTAGTCACGACCCTCCATGACCGTTCGTCAATATTTTGGCGCTATAGAGCCATAAAACGAAGAACTCGGCCTGATTCTCATATTTTCGTGTGCTATAGCTCACGCTTTCTGAGTGGGCACGGGCGGCCCGGATCCGGACCGCCTGAAATTTATCCGGACAATAGTAAATGACCTAAGGAATATTAGTCACTGACCCTCCATGATTGTACGTTAATATTTTGGCACTATAGAGCCATAAAACGAAGAATTCGGCCCGATTCTCATATTTTCGTGTGCTATAGCTCACTATTTCTGAGTGGGCACGGGCTCCCGGATTCGGACCGCCTGAAATTAATCCGGACAATAGAAAATGACCTAAGGAAAATTAGTCACCGACCATCCATGACCGTTCGTCAATATTTTGTCACTATAGAGCCATAAAACGAAGAACTCGGCCCGATTCTCATATTTTCGTGTGCTATAGCTCACGCTTTCTGAGTGGGCACGGGCTCCCGGATCCGGACCACTTGAAATTTATCCGGACAATAGTAAATGACCTAGGGAACATTAGTCGTCGACCCTCCATGAACGTTCGTCAATATTTTGGCACTATAGAGCCATAAAACAAAAACTCGGCTCATTACCAATATTTTCGTGTGCTATAGCCCACACTTTCCTAGTGGGCACGGGCTCCCGGATTCATACCACCTAAAATTTATCAGGAAATAGAAAATTACCTAAGGAACATTGGTCAACGACCCGCTCTGACCGTTCGTCAATATTTTGGCACTATAGAGCCATAAAACGAAGAACTCGGCCCGATTCTCATATTTTCGTGTCCTATAGCTCACGCTTTCTGAGTGGGCACGGGCTCCCGGATCTGGACCACCTGAAATTTATCCGGACAATAGAAAATGACCTAAGGAATATTATTCACCGACCCTCTATGACTGTTCGTCAATATTTTGGCACTATAGAGCCATAAAACGAAGAACTCGGCCCGATTCTCATATTTTCGTGTACTATAGCTCACGCTTTCTGAGTGGGCACGGGCTCCCGGATATGGACCACCTGAAATTTATCCGGACAATAGAAAATGACCTAAGGAAAATTAGTCACCGACCCTCCATGAACGTTCGTCAATATTTTGGCACTATAGAGCCATAAAACGAAGAACTCGACCCGATTCTCATATTTTCGTGTGCTATAGCTCACGCTTTCTGAGTGGGCACGGGCTCTCGGATCCGGACCGCCTGAAATTTAACCGGACAATAGTAAATGACCTAAGGAACATTAGTCATTGACCCTCCATGAACGTTCGTCAATATTTTGGCACTATAGAGCCATAAAACAAAAATTCGGCTCATTTCCAATATTTTCGTGTGCTATAGCCCACGCTTTCCTAGTTGGCACGGGCTCCCGGATTCAGACCACCTAAAATTTATCAGGACAATACAAAATTACCTAAGGAACATTGGTCAACGACCTGCTCTAACCGTTCGTCAATATTTTGGCACTATAGAGCCATAAAACGAAGAACTCGGCCTGATTCTCATATTTCGTGTGCTATAGCTCACGCTTTCTGAGTGGGCACGGAATCCCAAATACAGACCGCCTGAAATTTATCTAGACAATAAAAAATTACCTAAGGAATATTATTCACCGACCTTCCATGACTGTTCGTCAATTTTTTGGCACTATAGAGCCATAAAACGAAGAACTCGGCCCGATTCTCATATTTTCGTGTGCTATAGCTCACGCTTTCTGAGTGGGCACGTGCTCCCGGATCTGGACCTCCTGAAATTTATCCGGACAATAGAAAATGACCTAAGGAAAATTACTCACTGTCCCTCCATGACCGTTCGTCAATATTTTGGCACTATAGATTCATAAAACGAAGAACTCGGCCCGATTCTCATACTTTCGTGTGGATAGATCACGCTTTCTGAGTGGGAACGGGCTCCTGAATCTTGGCCGCCTAAAATTTATTAGGAAAATTGCCTAAGGATCATTGGTCACCGACCCGCTATGACTGTTCGTCAATGTTTTTTCATTATAGATCCATAAAATGAACACTCGACCCGATTCAAATATTTTCGTGTGCTATAGCTCACGCTTTCTGAGTGGGCACGGGCTCCTGGATCCGGACCGCCTTAAATTTATCCGGATAATAGAAAATGACCTAAGGAACATTGGTCACCGACCTGGCATGACAGTTCTTCAATATTTTGGCATTTTAGAACAAAAAATGAAAACTCAGCCCGATTCCCATATTTTTGTGTGCTATAGCTCACGCTTTCTTAGTTGGAACGGGATCCCTGATCCGGACTGCCTAAAATATATCCAGACAATAGAAAACGACCTAAGGAACTTTGGTCACTGACCCTCCATGACCGTTCGTCAATATTTTGGCACTATAGAGCCATAAAACGAAGAACTCGACTCGATTCTCATATTTTCGTGTGCTAGAGCTCACTCTTTCTGCGTGGGCACAGCCTCCCGGATCCAGACCGACATAAATTTATCGGACAATAGAAAAAGACGTAAGGAAAATTAGTCACCGACCTGGCATGATTGTTCTACAATATTTTGGCATTTTAGAGCCATAAAATGAAAACTCAGCGCGATTCCCATATTTTTGTGTGCTATAGCTCACGCTTTCTGAGTGGGCAAGGGCTCCCAGATCCGGACCGCCTGAAATTTATCCGGGCAATAGTAAATGACCTAAGGAACATTAGTCACCGACCCTCCATGACTGTTCGTCAATATTTTGGCACTATAGAGCCATAAAACAAAAACTCGACCCGATTCCAATATTTTCGTGTGCTATAGCTCACACTTTCTGAGTGGGCACGGGCTCCCGGTTCCGGACCGCCTAAAATTTATCAGGACAATAGAAAATGACCTAAGAAACATTGCTCACCGACCTGGCATGACAGTTCTTCAATATTTTTGAATTTTAGAGCCATAAAATGAAAACTCAGCGCGATTCCCATATTTTTGTGTGCTATAGCTCATGCTTTCTTAGTGGGAACAGGCTCCCTGATCCGGACCGCCTAAAATTTATTCGGACAATAAAAATGACCTAACGAACATTGGTCACCGACCCTCCATGACCGTTCGTCAATATTTTGGCACTATAGAGCCATAAAACGAAGAACTCGACTCGATTCTCATATTTTCGTGTGCTATAGCTCACGCTTACGGAGTGGCCATGGGCTCCCAAATCCGGACCGCCTGAAATTTTTCCGGACAATAGAAAATTACCTAAGGAACATTGGTCACCGACCCTCCATGACCGTTCGTCAATATTTTGGCACTATAGATCCATAAAACGAAGAACTCCACCCGATTCTCATATTTTCGTGTGCTATAGCTCACGCTTTCTGAGTGGGCACGGGCTCCCGGATCCGGACCGCCTGATTTTTATTCGAACAATAGAAAATGACCTAAGGAAAATTAGTCACGACCCTCCATGACCGTTCGTCAATATTTTGGCACTATAGATCCATAAAACGAAGAACTCGGCCTGATTCTCATATTTTCGTGTGCTATAGCTCACGCTTTCTGAGTGGGCAGGGGCAGCCCGGATCCGGACCGCCTAAAATTTATCCGGACAATAGTAAATGACCTAAGGAATATTAGTCACTAACCCTCCATGACTGTTCGTTAATATTTTGGCACTATAGAGCCATAAAACGAAGAATTCGGCCCGATTCTCATATTTTCGTGTGCTATAGCTCACTATTTCTGAGTGGGCACGGGCTCCCGGATCAGGACCGCCTGAAATTAATCCGGACAATAGAAAATGACCTAAGAAAAATTAGTCACCGACCCTCCATGACCGTTCGTCAATATTTTGTCACTATAGAGCCATAAAACGAAGAACTCGGCCCGATTCTCATATTTTTGTGTGCTATAGCTCACGCTTTCTGAGTGGGCACGGGCTCCCGGATCCGGACCGCTTGAAATTTATCCGGACAATAGTAAATGACCTAGGGAACATTAGTCATCGACCCTCCATGAACGTTCGTCAATATTTTGGCACTATAGAGCCATAAAACAAAAACTCGTCTCATTTCCAATATTTTCGTGTGCTATAGCCCACACTTTCCTAGTGGGCACGGTCTCCCAGATTCATACCACCTAAAATTTATCAGGAAATAGAAAATTATCTAAGGAACATTGGTCAACGACCCGCTCTGACCGTTCGTCAATATTTTGGCACTATAGAGCCATAAAACGAAGAACTCGGCCCGATTCTTATATTTTCGTGTCCTATAGCTCACGCTTTCTGAGTGGGCACGGGCTCACGGATCTCGACCGCCTGAAATTTATCCGGACAATAGAAAATGACCTAAGGAATATTATTCACCGACCCTCCATGACTGTTCGTCAATAATTTTGCACTATAGAGCCATAAAACGAAGAACTCGGCCCGATTCTCATATTTTCGTGTACTATAGCTCACGCTTTCTGAGTGGGCACGGGCTCCCGGATCTTGACCACCTGAAATTTATCCGGACAATAGAAAATGACCTAAGGAAAATTAGTCACCGACCCTCCATGACCGTTCGTCAATATTTTGGCACTATAGAGCCATAAAACGAAGAACTCGACCCGATTCTCATATTTTCGTGTTCTATAGCTCACGCTTTCTGAGTGGGCACGGGCTCTCGGATCCAGACCGCCTGAAATTTATCCGGACAATAGTAAATGAACTAAGGAACATTAGTCATTGACCCTCCATGAACGTTCGTCAATATTTTGGCACTATAGAGCCATAAAACAAAAACTCGGCTCATTTCTAATTATTTTCGTGTGCTATAGCCCACGCTTTCCTAGTGGGCACAGGATCCCGGATTCAGACCACCTAAAATTTATCAGGACAATACAAAATTACCTAAGGAACATTGGTCAATGACCCGCTCTAACCGTTCGTCAATATTTTGGCACTATAGAGCCATAAAACGAAGAACTCGGCCTGATTCTCATATTTCGTGTGCTATAGCTCACGCTTTCTGAGTGGGCACGTGCTCCCGGATCTGGACCTCCTGAAATTTATTCGGACAATATAAAATGACCTAAGGAACATTACTCACTGTCCCTCCATGACCGTTCGTCAATATTTTGGCACTATAGATTCATAAAACGAAGAACTCGGCCCGATTCTCATATTTTCGTGTGCATAGATCACGCTTTCTGAGTGGGAACGGGCTCCTGAATCTAGGCCGCCTAAAATTTATTAGGACAATTGCCTAAAGATCATTGGTCACCGACCCGCTATGACTGTTCGTCAATGTTTTTTAATTATAGAGCCATAAAATGAACACTCGGCCCGATTCCCATATTTTCGTGTGCTATAGCTCACGCTTTCTGAGTGGGCACGGGCTCCTGGATCCGGACCGCCTTAAACTTATCCGGATAATTGAAAATGACCTAAGGAACATTGGTCACCGACCCTCCATGACCGTTCGTCGATATTTTGGCACTATAGGGCCACAAAGAAAACTCGGCCCGATTCCCATATTTTCGTGTGCTATAGCTCACGCTTTCTGAGTGGGCACGGGCTCCTGGATCCGGACCGCCTTAAACTTATCCGGATAATTGAAAATGACCTAAGGAACATTGGTCACCGACCCTCCATGACCGTTCGTCCATATTTTGGAACTATAGAGCCGTAAAATGAAAACTCAGCCCGATTCTAATATTTTCGTGTGCTATAGCTCACGATTTCTGAGTGGGCACAGGCTCCTGGATCCGGACCGCCTGAAATTTATCCGGACAATAGAAAATGACCTAAGTAACATTAGTCACCGACCTGGCATGACTGTTCTTCAATATTTTGGCATTTTAGAGCCATAAAATGAAAACTCAGCGCGATTCCCATATTTTTTTGTGCTATAGCTCACGCTTTCTGAGTGGGCAAGTGCTCCCAGATCCAGACCGCCTGAAATTTACCCGGACAATAGTAAATGACCTAAGGAACATTAGTCACCGACCCTCCATGACTGTTCGTCAATATTTTGGCACTATAGAGCCATAAAAGAAAAACTCGACCCAATTCCAATATTTTCGTGTGCTATAGCTCACACTTTCTGAGTGGGCACGGGCTCCCGGTTCCGGACCGCCTTAAGTTTATCAGGACAATAGAAAATGACCTAAGGAACATTGGTCACCGACTTGGCATGACAGTTCTTCAATATTTTGGCATGTTAGAACCAAAAATGAAAACTCAGCCTGATTCCCATATTTTTGTGTGCTATAGCTCACGCTTTCTTAGTTGGAACGGGATCCCTGATCCGGACTGCCTAAAATTTATCCAGACAATAGAAAATGACCTAAGGAACTTTCACTGACCCTCCATGACCGTTCGTCAATATTTTGGCACTATAGAGCCATGAAACGAAGAACTCGACTCGATTCTCATATTTTCGTGTGCTATAGCTCACGCTTACTGAGTGGCCATGGGCTCCCAAATCCGGACCGCCTGAAATTTATCCGGACAATAGAAAATTACCTAAGGAACATTGGACCGACCCTCCATTACCGTTCGTCAATATTTTGGCACTATAGAGCCATAAAACGAAGAACTCGACCCGATTCTCATATTTTCGTGTGCTATATCTCACGTTTTCTGTGTGGGCACGGGCTCTCGGATCCGGACCGCCTGAAATTTATCCGGACAATAGAAAATGACCTAAGGAAAATTAGTCATGACCCTCCATGATCGTTCGTCAATATTTTGGCACTATAGAGCCATAAAACGAAGAACTCGTCCCGATTCTCATATTTTCGTGTGCTATAGCTCACTCTTTCTGCGTGGGCACAGCCTCCCGGATCCAGACCGGCATAAATTTATCGGACAATAGAAAATGACGTAAGGAAAATTAGTCACCGACCTGGCATGATTGTTCTACAATATTTTGGCATTTTAGAGACATAAAATGAAAACTCAGCGCGATTCCCATATTTTTGTGTGCTATAGCTCACGCTTTCTGAGTGGGCAAGTGCTCCCAGATCCGGACTGCCTGAAATTTGTCCGGACAATAGTAAATGACCTAAGGAACATTAGTCACCGACCCTCCATGACTGTTCGTCAATATTTTGGCACTATAGAGCCATAAAACAAAAACTCGACCCGATTCCAATATTTTCGTGTGCTATAGCTCACACTTTCTGAGTGGGCACGGGCTCCCGGTTCCGGACCGCCTAAAATTTATCAGGACAATAGAAAATGACCTAAGGAACATTGGTCACCGACCTGGCATAACAGTTCTTCAATATTTTGGATTTTAGAGCTAGAAAATGAAAACTCGGCGCGATTCCCATATTTTTATGTGCTATAGCTCACACTTTCTTAGTGGGAACGGGCTCCCTGATCCGGACCGCCTAAAATTTATCCAGACAATAGAAAATGACCAAAGGAACATTGGTCACCGACCCTCCATGACCGTTCGCCAATATTTTGGCGCTATAGAGCCATAAAACGAATAACTCGACTCGATTCTCATATTTTCGTGTGCTATAACTCACGCTTACTGAGTGGCCATGGGCTCCCAAATCCGGACCGCCTGAAATTTATCCGGAATATAGAAAATTACCTAAGGAACATTGGTCACCGACCCTCCATGACTATTCGTCAATATTTTGGCACTATAGAGCCATAAAACGAAGAACTCGACCCAATTCTCATATTTTCGTGTGTTGTAGCTCACGCTTTCTGAGTGGGCACGGGCTCCCGGATCCGGACCGCTTGAAATTTATCCGAACAATAGAAAATGACCTAAGGAAAATTAGTCACAACCCTCCATGACCGTTCGTCAATATTTTGGCACTATAGAGCCATAAAACGAAGAACTCGACCAGATTCTCATATTTTCGTGTGCTATAGCTCACGCTTTCTTGGTGGGCACGGGCGGACCGGATCCGGACCGCCTGAAATTTATCCGGACAATAGTAAATGACCTAAGGAACATTAGTCACCGACCCTCCATGACTGTTCGTCAATATTTTGGCACTATAGAGCCATAAAACAAAAACTCGACCCGATTCCAATATTTTCGTGTGCTATAGCTCACACTTTCTAAGTGCGCACGGGCTCCCAGTTTCGGACCGCCTAAAATTTATCAGGACAATAGAAAATGACCTAAGGAACATTGGTCACCGACCTGGCATAACAGTTCTTCAATATTTTGGCATTTTAGAGCCATAAAATGAAAACTCAGCGCGATTCCCATATTTTTGTGTGCTATAGATCACGCTTTCTAAGTGGGAACAGGCTCCCTGATCCGGACCGCCTGGAATTTATCCGGACAATAGAAAATGACCTAAGGAACATTAGTCACCGACCCTCCATGACCGTTCGTCAATATTATTGCACTATAGTGCCATAAAACGAAGAACTCGACTCGATTCTCATATTTTCGTGTGCTATAGCTCACGCTTACTGAGTAGCCATGGGCTCCCTCTGCTCTTCTTTCGAAATTATCGAACATGATGACTTATCGGTTTGAGGCTTCTTTTCTTTTAAATCCGGACCGCCTGAAATTTATCCGGACAATAGAAAATTACCTAAGGAACATTGGTCACCGACCCTCCATGACCGTTCGTGTATATTTTCGCACTATAGAGCCATAAAACGAAGAACTCGACCTGATTCTCATATTTTCGTGTGCTATAGCTCACGCTTTCTGAGTGGGCACGAGTTCCCTAATCCANTATAGCTCACGCTTTCTGAGTGGGCACGGGCTCCCGGATCCGGACCGCCTGAAATTTATCCGGATAATAGAAAATAACCTAAGGAAAATTAGTCACGACCCTCCATGACCGTTCGTCAATATTTTGGCACTATAGAGCCATAAAATGAAGAACTCGGCCCGATTCTCATATTTTCGTGTGCTATAGGTCACGCTTTCTGAGTGAGCACGGTCTCCCGGATCTGGACCGCCTGAAATTTATCCGGACAATAGTAAATGACCTAAGGAACATTAGTCACCGACCCTCCATGACCGTTCGTCAATATTTTGGCACTATAGAGCCATAAAACGAAGAACTCGGCCCGATTCTCATATTTTCGTGTAATATAGCTAACGCTTTCTGCGTGGGCACAGGCTCCCAGATCCAGACCGCCATAAATTTATCCGGACAATAGAAAATGACGTAAGGAAAATTAGTCACCGACCTGGCATGACTGTTCTTCAATATTTTGGCATTTTAGAGCCATAAAATGAAAACTCAGCGCGATCCCCATATTTTTGTGTGCTATAGCTCACGCTTTCTGAGTGGGCAAGGGCTCCCAGATCCGGACCGCCTGAAATTTATCTGGGCAATAGTAAATGACCTAAGGAACATTAGTCACCGACCCTCCATGACTG
Source organism: Nicotiana knightiana (assembly GCA_005239525.1). Lineage (NCBI taxonomy): Eukaryota > Viridiplantae > Streptophyta > Magnoliopsida > Solanales > Solanaceae > Nicotiana > Nicotiana knightiana. The sequence goes on along the minus strand of ML430461.1, from coordinate 3,503 downwards.
TTCGTCAATATTTTTGACCTATAGAGCCATAAAATGAAAACTCAGCGCGATTCCCATATTTTCGTGAGCTATAGCTCACGCTTTCTGAGTGGGCAAGGGCTCCCAGATCCGGACCGCCTGAAATTTATCTGGGCAATAGTAAATGACCTAAGGAACATTAGTCACCGACCCTCCATGACCGTTCGTCAATATTTTTGACCTATAGAGCCATAAAATGAAGAACTCGGCCCGATTCTGATATTTTCGTGTGCTATAGTGCCAAAATATTGACGAACAGTCATGGAGGGTCGGTGACTAATGTTCCTTAGGTCATTTACTATTGCCCAGATAAATTTCAGGCGGTCCGGATCCGGGAGCCCGTGCCCACTCAGAAAGCGTGAGCTATAGCTCACGCTTTCTGAGTGGGCAAGGGCTCCCAGATCCGGACCGCCTGAAATTTATCTGGGCAATAGTAAATGACCTAAGGAACATTAGTCACCGACCCTCCATGACCGTTCGTCAATATTTTTGACCTATAGAGCCATAAAATGAAGAACTCGGCCCGATTCTGATATTTTCGTGTGCTATAGTGCCAAAATATTGACGAACAGTCATGGAGGGTCGGTGACTAATGTTCCTTAGGTCATTTACTATTGCCCAGATAAATTTCAGGCGGTCCGGATCCGGGAGCCCGTGCCCACTCAGAAAGCGTGAGCTATAGCTCACGCTTTCTGAGTGGGCACGGGCTCCCGGTTCCGGACCGCCTAAAATTTATCAGGACAATAGAAAATGACCTAAGGAACATTGGTCACCGACCTGGTATAACAGTTCTTCAATATTTTGGCATTTTAGAGCCATAAAATGAAAACTCAGCGCGAATCCCATATTTTTGTGTGCTATAGCTCACGCTTTCTTAGTGGGAACGGGCTCCCAGCTCCGGACCGCCTAAAATTTATCTGGACAATAGAAAATGACCTAAGGAACATTGGTCACCGACCCTCCATGACCGTTCGTCAATATTTTTGACCTATAGAGCCATAAAACGTAGAACTCGGCCCGATTCTGATATTTTCGTGTGCTATAGCTCACGCTTTCTGAGTGGGCACGGTCTCCCGGATCTGGACCTCCTGAAATTTACCGGACAATAGTAAATGACCTAGGGAACATTAGACACCGACTCTTCATGACCGTTCGTATATACTTNATAAAACGAAGAACTCGACTCGATTCTCATATTTTCGTGTGCTATAGCTCACGCTTACTGAGTGTCCATGGGCTCCCAAATCCGGACCGCCTGAAATTTATCCGGACTATAGAAAATTACCTAAGGAACATTGGTCACCGACCCTCCATGACCGTTCGTCAATATTTTGGCACTATACAGCCATAAAACGAAGAACTCGACCAGATTCTCATATTTTCGTGTGCTATAGCTCACGCTTTCTGAGTGGGCACGGGCGGCCCGGATCTGGATCGCCTGAAATTTATTCGGGCAATAGTAAATGACCTAAGGAACATTATTCACCGACCCTCCATGACTGTTCGTCAATATTTTGTCACTATAGAGCCATAAAATAAAAACTCGACCCGATTCCAATATTTTCGTGTGCTATAGCTCACACTTTCTGAGTGGGCACGGGCTCCCGGTTCCGGACCGCCTAAAATTTATCAGGAAAATAGAAAATGACCTAAGGAACATTGGTCACCGACCTGGCATGACAGTTCTTCAATATTTTGGCATTTTAGAGCCATAAAATGAAAACTCAGCGCGATTCCCATATTTTTGTGTGCTATAGCTCACGCTTTCTTAGTGGGAACGGGCTCCCTGATCCGGACCGCCTGGAATTTATCCGGACAATAGAAAATGACCTAAGGAACATTAGTCACCGAGCCTTCATGACCGTTCGTCAATATTTTGGCACTATAGAGCCATAAAACGAAGAACTCGACTCGATTCTCATATTTTCGTGTGCTATAGCTCACGCTTACTGAGTGGCCAGGGGCTCCCAAATCCGGACCGCCTGAAATTTGTCCGGACTATAGAAAATTACCTCAGGAAAATTGGTCACCGAGCCTCCATGACAGTTCTTCAATATTTTTGCACTATAGAGCCATAAAACGAAGAACTCGACCCGATTCTCATATTTTCGTGTGCTATAGCTCACGCTTTCTGAGTGGGCACGGGCTCCCGGATCCGGACCGCCTGAAATTTATCCGGACAATAGAAAATGACCTAAGGAAAATTAGTCACGACCCTCCATGACGGTTCGTCAATATTTTGGCACTATAGAGCCATAAAACGAAGAACTCGACCAGATTCTCATATTTTCGTGTGCTATAGCTCATGCTTTCTGAGTGGGCACGGGCGGCCCGGATCCGGCCGCCTGAAATTTATCCGGACAACAGTAAATGACCTAAGGAACATTAGTCACCGACCCTCCATGACTGTTCGTCAATATTTTGGCACTATAGAGCCATAAAACAAAAACTCGACCCGATTCCAATATTTTCGTGTGCTATAGCTCACACTTTCTGAGTGGGCACGGGCTCCCGGTTTTGGACCGCCTAAAATTTATCAGGACAATATCAAATGACCTAAGAAACATTGGTCACCGACCTGTCATGACAGTTCTTCAATATTTTTGCATTTTAGAGCCATAAAATGAAAACTCCGCCCGGTTCCCATATTTTTGTGTGCTATAGCTCACGCTTTCTTAGTGGGAACGGGCTCCCTGATCCGGACCGCCTAAAATTTATCCATACAATAGAAAATGACCTAAGGAACATTGGTCACCGACCCTCCATGACCGTTCGTGTATATTTTGGCACTATAGAGCCATAAAACGAAGAACTCGACCTGATTTTCATATTTTCGTGTGCTATAGCTCACACTTTCTGAGTGGGCACGGGCTCCCGGTTCCGGACCGCCTAAAATTTATCAGGACAATATCAAATGACCTAAGAAACATTGGCCACCGACCTAGCATGACAGTTCTTCAATATTTTGGCATTTTAGATCCATAAAATGAAAACTCAGCCCGGTTCCCATATTTTTGTGTGCTATAGCTCACGCTTTCTTAGTGGGAACGGGCTCCCTGATCCGGACCGCCTAAAATTTATCCAGACAATAGAAAATGACCTAAGGAACATTGGTCACCGACCCTCCATGACCGTTCGTGTATATTTTGGCACTATAGAGCCATAAAACAAAGAACTCGACCTGATTTTCATATTTTCGTGTGCTATAGCTCACGCTTTCTGAGTGGGCACGAGCTCCCGAATCCGGACCGCCTGAAATTTCTCTGGACAATAGTAAATGACCTAAGGAATATTATTCACCGACCCTCCATGACCGTTCGTCAATATTTTTGCACTATAGAGCCATAAAATGAAGAACTCGGCCCGATTCTCATTTTTTCGTGTGCTATAGCTCACGCTTTCTGAGTGAGCACGGTCTCCCAGATCTGGACCGCCTGAAATTTATCCGGACAATAGTAAATGACCTAAGGAACATTAGTCACCGA
>ML430456.1:36813-92938 GCA_005239525.1 Nicotiana knightiana | reverse complement strand
ACATAATTAAGAGGATATCACTTGAAAAGTAAACAAAGATTATCAGATTCCCGGTAACGGAACCAATTTGTTAACCAAAGAATTAGACCCTTTGACTAAAGATTATTTTTAAGATGAATACGGGTTACTGATAATCAAGGTAATGGAGAAAAATGAACAATAGACAATATTGCAGAAATATAGAGAATCGAAGTTGATTGTATTCGAGAATCAGATGTCTTTACAAGCTGTACTCCCCTCCCTTATATAGGAGATTCTTATAACGTACGACTCTTGCTATGGTTACTCATTAATGACTAATTATGACATTAATGAGGCGTTACAGAGGATAACGGTAATTGAGTTCGGTTACATAACATTCGAGTAATCAATTGTGGGTCCTTGAATCTGCCCGCAACTTTGTCTAGATTCATTCTGACCGTGCCTCTCTCCCGTTTTGATCAAGTTGATTTTCTCGTGGCTGATAAGTTTGTGGGTTTACTGAACCGTGCCTCTTTGTACCGTACCTTTCAGAGAATCACATCCAGCTATCGTGTTTTCCTGTGTCCACGTGAGTGGCTGAGTTGTCAAAAGCTGGCTTACGTGTGAAACTCTTTTTTACCAATACAAGCATGGCGACTCTGCTGGGGATATTTTTATGCTCTTACCATAACGAGCCTGATTTTGTGAACTAGTCCTTAAGCATGTCTTTACTATTCCGCTAATGCTTGCATACCCCTTCCCTTTCCCACTTTATGTGAATTTATTATCCTATCTTCAGTCATTTACGATTTCTTTTTCCTTTTTTATTACTCTTTACTATGGAAACTGATTTGCCTCCTTGTTTTCTTTCTTAAACGCCTTTACAATTATTAAATACCACCTTTATCATTTTTTTCTCATCGTGAAAATACATGACAACGTGTTATTCTCTGTTTGCATAAATCATTCTCAACATCATATTCTACTCGTGCGTAATTAAAACCATAGCAACACTTGATGAGTGTTTGCTTTCTTCCTATATATCACCTTTTAAATTCAGAAAGGCTTATTTGCGGTAAAACTAGTCGATCAACGGTGCAGCCGACAGTTCCGTGCCTTTCCCCTTCAAGTTGTTCGCTTGAGGGTACCAGTCTAGACCTATATAGAAACCTTACTCTGATTATAATTGTACATGCATCATGGTCAAATCTAGCTTGGGTTAATATGTTGTCCATATAATAACCCTTTAAGAAAATCCTTGTCCAAAGTCCACCGGGGTTTCCATAATCCCAACGGACGCAACCACGATATGTGCATTAATTTGGAGAAATAAGTGCCAATATGCTAATCGTTAATGAATAACTAGTCGAATCTGTAGGGGTGAAAGGGTCTACCTTGTTTGTTTTGCAGAAAATGAGGCACGAAGTCCCCAGGTTCAGCATGGCCCGTAACATACCACCATTGTTGCTGGATTGGTTATAAGAAGTTCCGTCAAGCGATAAAAACCATGTGAAAAGAGTCCTTGGAAACCTACCTTCCTTATTAGATATCCAACCAAACAACATGTTTATCGAAGCTTCCACTATGTTCTGGGAAGAAAGGGTCGTATTCCGTTTTGGCAACATAGAAATGACCCCTCTTTTGGAGGAAATAGGGAGATTCGCTGGACTACCTTGGGACAGTCCCGGTTTATTGGTGCTAGAAAATCACACTCCCAAAGGGTTTTTGAAAATGATGGGTTTGAGAAAGAATGACGACTTCGGTGCATCTAAAGAAGTCTTACATACCCTTCAACTTCCTTTATGAACGATACAGTTACAACAAATCTTATTGTATCTTTCATGAAGAGTTCTCCATCACTTCCTTGGGTTGGATTCATCGCAGGGTTTTTGTGTTCATCGTCTGCTTCTTGGGTATGATAGTTTTCCCAAGCAAAATGGACAGAATTCACACCAGACTAACCATGGTAACCAAAGCCTTAATGGAGGGAATCGAGGGGAAAACATATAATATTATCCCTATGATTATAGCAGACATATATCGGGCCTTAGATCACTGCCAGAAGGGCTTCATACACTTCGAGGGTTGCAATTTGCTACTACAAATTTGGTTGCTAGAACATCTCCATAGAGGTCAACACCGCCAAGAGTTTCCACGAAGGTCGTGGAATGATCACATAGATTTTCATCACCCCAAGAGAATGACCTTTATCCCAGACAGGTTTGTTCAACCGGAGAATGCTACAAAATGGGTGCAATTTTTCGACAACTTGATTGAGGACCAGGTTCAATGGATTTTCGAATGGTTCCCCACTAGTGAGTTCATCATCAGATCTAGGGATGTTCCGCACTTGGTGTTGATCGGGTTAAGGGGAATACACCCCTATGTTCCTATCAAGGTCATGAGACAAGCTGGTAGAAAGAAAGTCATACGCGAGTCTCCAAAATGAGTCATTACAGGGCGGATTTTCAAGATGACGACATCCCATATAAATGTGAAGCTCAACATATGTGGCACCTGAAGATTATTGTGGATAGGGACACCATCTAGCCAGACTGATATAACGCAGGGCATGTGCACTTTCATGTGCACTTTTACCCATCATGGTCGGAAGACAGCATAGCGGGAATAGTCTAGTCTGGGTCGGTCGAGGAAACCGAGTCATAGATGAAGTTGCTGAATAAGATGTGAAATATAACAGACTGCGCAAAAGGGTTCATGAGTCCGAGGCCAAGCACCTGGAACAACACAAGACCGATATGGAACTGATCAATGAATGGAGGGAAATGTCTACTAGGTCGAATGAAAGGCTGGAATATCTGGAGCAAGGTCTGATGGAGTTGGAAGGGAAGATGAGGAAAAGAGTCGTAGACTGCCAGAATGCTGAGGGTAGCGAAAGAGGACATCTAGAAAGGGCATACCTGCTGCTGGACATGCGCGACTTGGGGAACCTGATCGATGGAGCCAAGAGAATCAGGCCTGGAGAAGGTCCTTCTAGGACCAAGTAGATTAGGTTTATTTGCACTTGATTTTCGAATGTAATAAGGCTAAGTGCCATTAATGAATTATCTTATTTAGTGTCAATTAGATTCATCTTATTTATTACATTAATGAAATGAGGAAATTATTGGCATTAAATTTCTCCAAATCTACTTGTCGTTAGGCCTACCTCGGGCACAACGAGGCTCCCAAATTAGACGCGAATTTACATTCCCGCAATATGTGTTTAAATATTGCAAATATTTTTCTGGAATTCTCACTGACTTGGTTACTTTTTATTTTTCTTTCTTTTGATTATTCCCATTCCCCAAGGTAGGTTCACGCATACTAGCATCATCAGCTTACCACACCAGATCCAGAGGCCCTCCACCTCCTCCTACTTCAAGTGAAGCAAAAAAGCAAAGGGAAATCTAATATGGACGATATGAGTGGCGTCAGAAAAGACAACAGCGCACATGCTGAGAATGTGAAAACTTTCGATGGTCGGAGTATTCCAGCCCCAAATGATTTGGTTTTGCGGCTTGAACAAAAGATACTTGAACTACAGGGTGAGCTTGAGCAGGTCTGTAACTTGGAAAACCTCTCTCTCACACTAAATGTCCCGGATATCAACTATCCAAAACCCAGTACCTCCTCAGAACACACTCAACCAACGCCCGTAGAATCCTCCCGCACCCCACCAATAAACAATCCGTCATTGAAACTGGTCCAGATGACCTTTGAAGGAAGTACAAGCAAGGGAGTATTCTATTTTTGATCATCTGAATATGACTCCCGCCCAGATATCCATCTTGTCATTACTGCAAAATTTCGAAGTACGTGGGAATGGACTGATGAAGGTACTGAATGAAGCATATGGGCCCAACAACATTATTAGCGGAGAAATGGACAATATGGTGGGACAAGTGCTGGAAAGCCATAAAATTACCTTTCATGAAGACGAGTTTTCACCTGAAAGATTAAGCCACAACAGGGCACTGCACATCACAGTGCAATGTCAAGATAAGTTCATTGCCAGAGTTCTGATAGACGGAGGGTCCAACCTCAACATTTGTCCGCTGATAACTTTGAAGAGGTCGGGCAAGGGCCTACATGAAATACGAACGACAACTATGAATGTGAAGGCGTTTGATGGGTCTCAAAGGTCCACAATCGGAGAAACCAATCTATGCTTGCAAATGGATCCTACCTGGTTCGATGTTGAATTCCAGGTGCTAGACATATCCGCCTCCTACAATCTGTTGTTGGGACGACCTTTGATACATGCCGCCAGAGTTGTCACGTCTACTTTGCACCAGGCTGTAAAATTTGAATGGAACCATCAAGAAGTGATCATCCATGGAGATGGGAGCAACCCCATTTACACCAATCAGACTGTTCCGGTGGTAGAGAACAGTTGGAAGTTAGGGGGAGAAACTTACCATCGCATCGAGCGTGTTAACGCAATCGAGAAGGATAAGTGGTGGAGTAGCAATATAGAAAACATATTGGCATGGAAATGGTATGAACCTGGTAAGGGGCTTGGTAAAAATCTTCAAGGTATCTCCAAACCAGTACAACTGAAGCTCCATGGTACAACCTTCAGGCTTGGATATCAGTACACCTGGCAGGAATATCCTAATTGGTCGCCACCATGGCATGGTCCATACTACCCTCTTGAGCAACCCGTGCCGCACCTGAATTAGACCTTCCATCAGGATGATATAATATGGGGATCAGAGGAAGAAGAAGCCTTGGAATCATTGAGGAATTTGTTCTTGGAAGACGGTGATATGGATTGATGTGTGATAGTTGAGGAGGAGGAGGAGGAGGAAGAAGGCCTTACTGTCCAGACAGTGGAGAAGGGAGAATCCCTCAAGAACTGGACCATTAAACCATCAAGGTCCCGACGAGTCCCGAGGTAGCAAGGCTGATAGCATTGTTTACTTTTGAAAATGATTTCCTCTTTTGCATTTTGTTTTAAATAATATTTTTCAGTGTTCCATTTCGAAAACACTATTTGAGTGATTGAAATCATTTTGTTTGACATTTTAAATGTCTTCATGTTTATTATTACTATTTCCTTTCATATCTTCATCCCTACAACATTACTATTTCTTATCTTGATGAACCAACGGCTGTGACATGTAATGAGACAACGCAACAGAAGGACAGTGATTCGGAAGAAATAGAAGAAGAGGATATAATACCTGAGGAAATTGTTAGAGTAGTGGAGAATTTTGACAACAAGCCCAAGTCCAACCTGGACGAGACCGAGATAGTCAACTTAGGAGATTCCGATACCGTCCATTTTCCCCACAATCAGAAATCGGGGCAGAATTTTGAGGAGGACCCTCAAAATTCCGAAGCAAGTTCAGCCAATCGCAGCATACGAAATAGTCAGAATTATGAGGAGGACCCTCAAAATTATACGGCAGAGGAAGTTACAATGTCTCTAATAATGTCATAGTTACCGGTTCATATAACTAATTTCTAAACTACATATTACTATGTCTTTGAAAACTATACACGCATGATTTTGAAAAGAAACTTTACTTTTAGCCAAATGCTACCCCCGATAACTTGAGCAGGATCCTCGGACAGAACGGAGTAAATCGAGAAAGCAAAGAAACGAACCAACCTCCCCTTGCAAAACTCAAAAATTCTTTGGATGCAGGACTATGTCATCATGATAAGCATCGTCGCAATAACACAATCGCTATGCACAAAACACATTGTCAAGTAAGAATACTTCACTCTTACTCTTACATCTGCATGAGACTAAGCCCTGTCTCAAACCTTGCATGAGGCTAAGCCCTGCCTCTCTACTTGCATAAGGCTAAGCACTTCCTTCTCTTTGCATGAGACTAAGCCCTGTCTCAAACCACTTGCATGAGGCTAAGCTCTGCCTCTCTACTTGCATAAGGCTAAGCACTTCCTTCTCTTTGCATGAGACTAAGCCCTGTCTCAAACCACTTGCATGAGGCTAAGCTCTGCCTCTCTACTTGCATAAGGCTAAGCACTGTCTTCCCTTTGCATGAGACTAAGCCCTATCTCAATCCTTGAATGAGACTAAGCCTTGTCTCAATCACTTGCATGAGGCTAAGCCCTGACTCTCTATTTGCATAAGGCTAAGCACTACCTTCTATTTTCATGATACCAAGACTTGTCTCAAATCCCAACATGAGGCTAGCCATGCCTCCCCATTTGCACAAGGCTAAGCCCTGCCTTCTCTTTGCATGAGACTAAGCCCTATCTCATTGCATGAGGCTAAGCCCCGCCTCTCTATTTGCATAAGGCTAAGCATTGCCTTCTCTTTGCATGAGACTAAGCCCTATCTCATTGCATGAGGCTAAGCCCCGCCTCTCTATTTGCATAAGGCTAAGCATTGCCTTCTCTTTGCATGAGACTAAGCCCTGTCTCAAATCCCAGCATGAGGCTAAGCCCTGCCTCCCCATCCGCATGAGGCTAAGCCCTGCCTCTCCATTTGCATAAGGCTAAGCACTGCCTTCTCTCTGCATGGGACTAAGCACTATCCCGAATCCTGCATGAGGCTAAGCCATGCCTCTCTATTTGCATGAGGCTAAGCCCTGCCTCTCTATTTTCATGAGGCTAAGCCCTTCCTCCCATTCGCATAAGGCTAAGCACTGCCTTCTCTTTGCATGGGACTAAGCACTGTCCCGAATCTCGCACGAGACTAAGCATTGTCTCTCTTGCATTGTTCTCTACTCTCGGGCTAAGCTCTGCCTTCTACTTCACACAAGACTAAGCTCTGTCTTGTTGCCTCTAGCATCATGTCTCTGCACCTCATGGGCTGAAATATAGCCAACTCGTCCGAAGGCGCCATAGTCTGAAGGCACCATCCTCATAGCCGGAAGACATCATGCCATGGTGTCACGACCCCAAATCCTTAGTCGTGATGGCGCATGTCGTGGAATCACGCAAGCCACACATTTCGTTGAATCCAAGTTTAATTTTTGAAAAATTCATAAATTTAGAAGAAGAATATTTATAATTATCCATTTGAAAGTTAACAACTTTTAAAACATAATTTCCAATTCCAACCCCGGATCTAGTGTCACCAAGTCACGAGCTACTACAACGTACAAATGTAAAAATAGAAGAAAGGACAACATAGTCTGTAATAATAAAAGTGCGACAAGAAGATAAAAGAGGAGAAGTCGAGGTCTCAAGCCCCAGCTGCTACCTCGATGACTCCGAAGAAACTATGACAGTTGCTCAGTATCACTACCGGGTACCTGGATCTGCACACAAGGTGCAAGGGGTAACGTGAGTACATCAACTCAGTAAGTAACGAACCCAACCTATGGGCTGAGAGGTAGTGACAGACTAAACCTCGGGATTTACAATAAACAACGTACAGAAATTAGACATGCTAACAGTTTATCAGAAAATATACAAAATATGCCAAGTATGCCGAAATACTCTACATGCCATCATATAAATATATGAAACCAGTGTGGAAATGCACATAGTGCTCACAACCCTCACACGACAGTCCACTCAGTACCATATATGGCTCTCAGGTCTAGGGAAGGTCCATTCCGGAATGTACATAATCATCGGTGACTGTAGTCACTTGGTACTGAGGAAAAAGGCCAATCCATCCCCATAGAAAAGATCCATCTCCAAAACACAATAGACGGACAAGATCTATGTCTAGGGACGATCCCTCCCTCACATATCATCAACTTCGGACAAGGTCCATGTCCAGGGAAGATCCATCACTCAATATCAATGCGCTCACTAGGGATGTAAAGACTCTGGAGGGGCCCTAGTGGCCCAAGCGCTATATCAAGCCAACAAAAGCGTGATTTAAGTTTCGATGTGGTGTGCAGTTCGATCTCATAACTGTCTCAATAACAGGCTCTCGACCTCACTCAGTCATTACTCTCCAGTCTCACTCATATGGCTCACAGATGTATAAATCAGCCCGAAACAATGATAAATATGTATATAATTAACGATACTGAGACTGAAGTATGAAATGACATGCTATAACAGGACTGAGTATATGAAATCAAATAATCACAAGATGAGACAGTAATATACGACCACTCGGGTCTCATCATTTTCGGCCTGAAGCCTAAGCATTTATACTTAACATGATTCCTAATATGTTCACATTTACCACATTAATAGACATGAGGATACCAATTCATAATAACTACTATACCGTACCATGGGATGAGCCAGGCCACAAACACTCAGTGCACGCCCGCACGCTCGCCACTTGGCATGTGCGTCACCTCAATTATAGTCATATATCATATAGTTCGGGGTTTCGAACCCTCAGAACCAAGTTTGGAAACGTTACTTACCTCAAAGCCGGCTAAAATCCTAGCCCACAGTGCCTTTGCCTCTAGACTCGGCCTCCGTGTGCTCCAAATCTACCAAAAATTAGATTTATATCATTATTATATGCCAAGGAAAAAAACCCATTCGAAAATTTCCAAAATAAACCCAAAATCCCGAAATTGGCCAAACCCGACCCCCGGGCCCACGTCTCGGAATTTGATGAAGATCACAAAATTAGAATCTTTATTCCCTCAAGAGTCTACCCATATCAAATTTATCAAAATCCGACCTCAAATGGCCACTCAAATCATCAAAAGAAATTCTCAAACTTTCCTCCCATTTTCCCCAATTTCCACTCTAATTCTTCAAATTAAATGATAAAAATCGAGACTAAATCATGGAATTAACCCAAATATAATTGATGAACACTTACCTCAAGAACTCCACTGAAAATCCCTTCAATTTCCACCTTCTCCCGAGCTCTCTAATGGGTTTTTGAAAATATAGACTAAACCCTCATTTTGAACATAAAAAGAATACCCCCAGGTATTTTATTCACTGCGATCGCGGAAATACACACGCGATCGCGAAGAACAAAAATATCGTAGCCCAAGCTTACCCTACGCAATCGCATACACCTTCACGCGATCACAAAGCATACCATCTCGACCTCACGCGCTCCCTTCCTTCTATGCGAACGCAAACAAGGCCACGCATTCGCGAAGACCAAAGACTGCCCTCTCACGCGATCGCATAGCACAACTTACCCATCCCCCTCTGCTAAGCCTACGCGATCGCAGGAATCCCTACACGATCGCATAGGAGAAACCAGAAACAAAACACCAGAAAAATCTGCCCCAGTTTAAGGTCCGAAATTTGATCCGTTAACCACCCGAGGCCCTCGGGACCTCAACCAAACATACAAACACATCCCATGACTTTATTCAAACTTAGTCAAGCCTTCAAAACACCCAAGACAACGCTAAAACACCAAGATCACATCGGATTCAAGCCTATGAACTTTGAGATTTCTAAATTTCGTCAAAGATGCCGAAACCAACTGAAACACGTCCGAATGACATGAAAATTTGCGCACACGTCCAAAATGACACTGCGAACCTGGTCAAACTTCCAGAATTCAATTCCAACTCTGATAGCTAATTTTTTCAGTGCCGACCGAAAATCGCCAAAAACTCAATTTCGCCAATTCAAGCCTAAATCTACTCCGGTCCTCCGAATGATATTCTGAACACACTCCTAAGTCCCAAATCACCTAATGAAGCTATCCGAGCCACAAAAAACCACATTCCGAGATCATACACCTATAAGTCAACTTTCAGTTGACTTTTCCAACTACTAAACCAAGTTAAGAGACTAAGTGTCTCATTTCTTCTCTAAAAATCGCTCCGAACCCGAGCCAACCCACCTAACACAACATAATGAAGCTGAACCACATATAATGAAGCAGGAACGGGGAAAATGGGGCTAAAACTCTCGAAACGACCGATCGGGTTCGAAGATCTTTCACATGGCCTAAGGATCTTTCAAACTTGAACATCATTATTCAAAGGCGCCATGGTTCGGAGGCACCATCCTCATGGCCCAAGAACGTCATTTCACGGCCTGCGAATCCCTTACCGCAATTCATGGCCCGGAACGTCATGGTCTAAGGATGTCATCCTCACCGTCCAAAGACAATCATCATGATCTGAAGGGAATTTGAATCATGTTTAAATTTACACAATAATTTATACATATGTGCTCGCAGTACACTTGTCACGACCCAAATTCCAGCTCAGGTCGTGATGGCGCCCAACACCGGAGTCGGGCAAGCCAATATCAGTTTACTAGCGAGATTACTTTAGTTATTTAAATATTTAAGTACTTGTCAAATTTTAGATTTAGAAATCATTTAAAGAAAATGGTCAAGTGAATGCAACTTGATTAAATGAACTCAAAATATCGTTGCCATCATATGTCGTATAGCAAAAATATTAGACAACCAACTACGTGTGCCAAGACCTAGTGTCACAAGTCCACAGGCGATTAGTGGAATATACAAAGTAGACAAAATAAATATACAACCGTCTGAAAGGCGTAGACAGAAATATCAAAAGAAATAGCAGAAACTCCACAGTGCTGCTAAGGAACGCCAGAGAGAGCAGCTCACCGTGTAGTCTAATCAAGAAAGTAATCTCATGATCGCGCTCCGGTATGATAACCAGATGCACCAGCCTCAGAACCTGTACAATTAAGTACAAAATAGTAGCATGAGTACATATAAACAAATATGTACCCAGTGAGTATCCCGTTTAAACTCGAAGAAGTAGTGACGAGGGGTAGACGTATTAATCACTAGGGTCATTAGCAATAATATAATTAAACAAATTTAATCAGGGTTAGCAATTACGAAAAATCAAGTAGACATGGAATATCAAGTATATGAACTACCACCTACCGCAAGTGCCAAATAACAACTATAATAAAAGTCCAAAGTCCCCTTTCACATAGAACAATTCATTTGATAATAATAATAATAAGACTCTCAGTCAAATACATAGCATATAGTATGCCGAGGCTTACGGCCGAAGAGGCACAAAAATTAAATGTGCATTGCCGAAAGGTCGAACGGCTCGAACCATAGATGCATCTATTACCCCGCTCGCGAATCGATCATGCGACGTGGTTGACATAATATAAGGCTACCCTGCTCCTGAATCATACATGCGACATGGGTGCTCGTATACATACACAGAATCATCAGAAATTCAGGAAATATAGAGTTCACACTTGGAAAACAAGAATCATGGCAACAACAAGATTTAATGTAACCTTCCATTTTCTCATGCTAGTTCGAGGATAATAATCGACTAGGAATACATGCAGGGATACAAGTAAGGCATATAAGCATTCTTGTGAGTATTAAAGACTACCCGGCATAACATAGTAGTAACTACCCATATGCTTGGATTCCGGAAATTTTTGAAGAAAACACTCACTCATAGCCTAAGGATCATTAATATATAGTTTTTTTTAGGATTTCACGGTGAAAAAGTGGTGACTTTCTCTAAAGTTCATCAACCCTAGGTTTCCACTCTAACCCCTTTGATTTACACTAATTGGGTGTTAATATACCTAAGATTGATGTAATAAACCAACATTTAAATGGAAATTACTTACCTCTTAGTAGCTAGGATGAATACCCTCTTGAAAGCTCTCAAAATCGCCTATGATGTGGAAGAAATGGTGAAAAATGGTTAAGTCCCGAATTAAATGGGCTCATTGCCTTCAGTGACCTTGCACCGGTGGCTCGAGGACCACAGCACCTGCGAAATTTGGCAAAGGGACTGGGGATCACACCTGCGGAGGGGTTTCCGCATAAGCGGACCCGATCCTGCGGAGAAAGGTCCGCACTTGCGATCTGGGCCTTCTCCCTTATGGGTCACACCTGCGAGGCCTTGACCGTAGGGGCAGTCTTGCAACTGCGATCTGGGCAACCGCACCTGTTGTCACACCAGACCTGGTGCACCAGCAGCTGAAGCTGCTGGTTTTTGGCTCCGTTTGGTGTCCGAGAGGCACCTGGGCCCACCCGAGCCCCCGTGCAATTATACCAACAAGTCCTAAATCATATTACAGAATCGCTCGAGCCTTTGGAACCCCCAAAACCACGCTAAAACTCAAAATCACTCCTCAAAACCCCTAGAATCAAACTTAAGAATTTTCAAGTTCTTGAATTCGATTTCAATGCGCCGAACCGACCTATACTATTCGGAATGACACCAAAATTTGCAAGCAAGTCATAAATGACATAACGGAACTATTTCCGGTCTCGAAATTTCGTTCGGACCTAGATAACACAAAAACACGTTCCAAACCAAATTATGAACTTAGGGAAACTCTATTTTTGCTATTTGGCGTCGAAACACACCCCCGGGGTCATCCAAAACCCATTTCGGACATACGCACAAGTCTGAAATCATCATACAAAGCTACTGGAATCGGCAAAACTCGATTCCGAGGTTGTTTACTCAGAATATTGACCAAAGTCAAACTTGGACTTAAAAGCCAATCTTAAGGAACCAAGTGTTCTTATATTACTCTATACACTTCTGAATCCCGAACCACCCGTCCCCGCAAGTCATGAATCACCGCTACAGGAAGTCTTATTTAGAGGAACGGGGTCCGAATATGCAAAACGACCGGTCGGGTCGTTGCATTCTCCACCTCTTAAACAAACGTTCGTCCTCGAACGCGTCTAGAATCATACCTGAAGTGCTGAATAAGTGTTGATATCTGCTCCGCATGTCCTCCTCGGACTCCCAAGTTGCCTCTTCAACTGGTTGGCCCCTCCACTGGACCTTCACCGCAGAAACTCTCTTGGATCTCAACTGGCGGTCTTGTCTGTCAATAATGGCAACTGGCTCCTCCTTGTAGCCCAATCTCTCATCCAACTGAATAGTGCTGAAATCAACCACGTGAGAGAAGTCGGCGTGATATCTCCGGATCATGGATACATGAAAGACCGGATGGACTCTTGATAAGCTGGGAGGTAGAGCAATCTCATAAGCAACCTCTCCAACACGCCTCAATATCTCGTAAGGACCTATAAACCTCGGGCTCAGCTTGTCCTTCTTCCCGAATCTCATAATGCCCTTCACCGAAGAAACCTTCAGCAGAACCTTATCTCCCTCCATAAATGACACATCACGTGCCCTCTGATCCGCGTAGCTCTTCTTTCTGGACTGTGCTGTGCGGAGCCTCTCCTGAATCAACTTCACCTTCTCCAAGGAATCTCTCACCAGGTCCGTGCCATATAATTTAGCCTCGCCAGGCTCAACCCACCCGATAGGAGAACGACATCGCCGACCATATAAAGCCTCAAATGGAGCCATCTCAATGTTGTACTGATAAATATTATTGTAAGCAAACTCGGCCAAAGGCAAGAACTGGTCCCACTGACCCCCAAAATCAATCACACATGCTCTGAGCATGTCCTCCAATATCTGAACTGTACGCTCCGATTAACCATCAGTCTGCGGATGAAATATTGTGCGGAGGTCTATCTAAGTACCTATCTCTCTGTGCAATGCTCTCCAAAAGTGCGAGGTGAACTGAGGACCTCGATCTGATATAATGGATACCGGCACACCATGCAACCGGACTATCTCTCGAATATAAATCTGGGCTAGCCTCTCAGAAGTATAAGTAGTACTCACAGGAATAAAGTGCGCTAATTTGGTCAATCTATCCATAATGACCCAAACTGCGTCAACCTTCCGCAAGGTTCGAGGCAACCCAACCACGAAGTCCATAGTGATGCGCTCCCACTTCCACTCAGGAATGAGCTTCTGCTGAAGTAGGCCTCCTGGCCTCTTGTGCTCATACTTAACCTGCTGGCAGCTAAGACACCTAGCCACATACTCCACAATGTCTTTCTTCATCCGCCTCCACCAGAAATGCTGCTTCAGATCACGATACATCTTCGTAACACCAGGATGAACAAAATACTGTGAACTGTGTGCCTCCTCTAGGATCCTCTGCCTCAAGCTATCAACATTAGGAACACACAACCGACCCTAAAGTCTCACAACACCATCCTCTCCAATACTAACCTCCTTGGCACCACCCTAAACCCCTGTATCCCGTAGCTCTACCAACCGTGGATCATCATACTACCGATCCTTAATCTCCCCCAATAACGAAGACTGAGTAACTACATGTGCAAGAACTCGACGAGGCTCTGAAAGATCTAATCTCACCAAGCGATTAGCCAGGGACTGAATGTCCAAGGCTAGAGGTCTCTCCTCCGCTGCAATGAAAGCCAAACTACCCACACTCTCCGCCTTCCTGCTCAAAGCATCTGCTACTAAATGGAGCATTCTTCTGAGTCAATCTGGTCAATGGGGCTGCAATGGATGAAAAGCCCTCCACAAATTGCCGATAGTAGCCTGCTAGACCCAAGAAACTCCTGATCTCTGTAGCTGTAGTAGGATGTGGCCAACCCTAAACTACCTCAATCTTCTTAGGATCAACCTTGATACCCTCTCCAGATACTACATGTCCCAAGAATACCACGGAATCCAACCAAAACTCACACTTGGAGAACTTAGCATATAGATTCTATTCTCGCAAAGTCTGGAGCACAACTCTCAAATGCTGCTCGTGATCTCCCAGGCTACATGAGTAAATCAAGATGTCATTAATGAAGACGATGACAAAAGAATCAATATACAGCCTGAACACCCTATTCATCAAGTCCATAAATGTTGCTGGGGCATTAGTCAAGCCAAAGGACATCACCAGGAACTCATAGTGGCCATATCTCGTACGAAAAGTAGTCTTCGGGAAATCTGAGGCCCGAATCTTCAACTGATGATAGCCCGATCTCAAGTCTATCTTAGAAAACACCCTGGAACCCTGAAACTGGTCAAACAAATCATCAATGCGCGGTAATGAATACTTATTCTTGATGGTGACCTTGTTCAGCTGGCGGTAATCAATACACATTCGCATGGACCCATCCTTCTTCTTCACAAATAGAACTGGAGCACACCACGATGATACACTCGGTCTGATAAACCCCTTAGCCAACAACTCCTCTAGCTGCTCCTTCAACTCCTTAGGATCCATACGGTACGGGGGAATGGAAATCGGCTGAGTATCTGGATGTAAATCAATGCAGAAATCATTATCACGATCCGGAGGCACGCCTGGAAGGTCTGAAGGGAATACATCAGCAAACTCTCGAACAACGGGCACTAAATCAATCGTCGGAGACTCGGCGGTGGTGTCACGCACATAAGAAAGATACGCCAAACAACCCTTCTCGACCATATGTCGAGCCTTCAGAAAAGGAAATAACTCTACTGGCTGCACTAACCGAGGAACCTCTACACTTCAGCCTAAGAAACTCAGGCATGGCCAAAGTAACCGTCTTGGCATGGCAATCCAAGATGGCATGATGAGGAGATAGCCAATCCATGCCCAGGATAATCTCAAAATCAACCATATCAAGCAATAAAAGGTCCTCTCTAGTCTCGAACCCACATAATGTGATCACGCAAGACCGATAAATCTGGTCTACCACTACATAATCACCAACAGGATTGGATACATATATAGGAGAACCCAAGGACTCACGGGGAGCATCCAGAAAATAAGAAAACAAGGCTGACACATATGAATAAGTAGATCCTGGGTCAAATAGCGTTGATTCCTCTCTACCACATACTGAAATAATACCTTTGATCACGACATCTGGGGCCACTGCATCTGCTCGGGCCGGAATGGCGTAGAATCTAGCTGGAGTACCTGAAGAATGTCCTCCGCTGGACTGAATAGGAGCTAGCTGAGCTCCACCTGCCTGGCCTCCACCTCTGGGACGACCTCTACCATCCTGTCCTCCACCTCTAGGTGGATGGGGCGCCGGTGCTGAGAATGCGGGCATAACTCTACTGAATAGCCTTGCCCCAAAACCTGGGACAAGTCCTTCTCATATGTCCTGGATTCCCACACTCATAACACCTCGCTGGAGGCATGGCCTGCTGCCTTGAAATGACCCCTGAATAGCTGGGGGACGATGAGAACTCTCTGGCATGGCACTGAAGTAAGGACTAGGAGACCCCTGATGACCGGAATACCCGCCGGAGGGACTCTAAATAGCTGGTGAGCGGTAAGAACTCTCCGGCATGGCACTGAAATAAGGTCTCACTGGAGCACCACGAGAAGGTGGTAGAGGAGTTGAATATGGAGTCTTGCTGGACTGGCCTCTACCGAACTGACCTACCCCTGGCTGGGGCACCTCTGAAATCTCCGAAAAATCTAGCTCTCTTGTCCTGCTGGCCCTTCTCTCTGCCCCTCGATCGGTAACCCTCAATCCGGTGAGCTATCTCGACCACAAGCTGATAAGGAGTACCCATCTCCATCTCGGGCCATGTTGGCCGTAATACCTGAGTGTAGCCCAGCTACAAACCTCCACACTCTCTAAGCATCAATATGAAGAATCATTAGAGCATGGCGGGACAACTCTGAAAACCTGGCCTCGTAGTCTGTCACTGACATCTGCCCCCTACTCCAGCTGCTCAAACTGATACTGCAGCTCTTCCCTCTCGGAGGGTGGAATATACATGTCCAGGAACAGCTGAGTGAACTGGTCCCATGTGATAGTAGGGGAACCTGCTGGCCTACCAAGGATAAATGACTGCCACCATCTGCGGGCCCTGCCCTCTAGCTGGAAAGTAGTGAAGTCGACTCCATGGGACTCCAAAATACTCATGTTGTGCATTCTGTCCTTGTCCCTATAAATAAACTCCTGGGCATCCTTGTCTTTCTCACCTCCGAAGACAGGAGGGTGCAATCGATTCCATCTATAATGTAGCTTCTGCGGATCGCCGTCCGCAGTCGGTCTGAGCTCTGGTGCTGCTACTGCTGGCTGTGCTCCACCCATGGGAAGAGTACCCGGAGTCTGATATACTGCCGTTGCATGACCTGCGACCTGGGCGATAGGGGTCTGAACTCCCCCTCCCGCCTGAGATGTGCCAGGATCCGCTGGGAATAAACCAGACTGGGTCATAGTGTCCATGAACCGCATCATACGGCCCATGATCTCCTGAAATCCTGGTGCAGTCATGAAATCTACTGGGGAAGGATCTGTTGGAGGCACCTCATCCTGCTCCTCAATGATAGGATCCTCTAGGGGTGCTAATGGAGCAACTCTGGGACGCCCTCATCCCCTACCTCGGGCTGGCGCCCTCCCTCGGCCTCTGCCACGGCCTCGGACGGCGGGGGTAGCGACATCTCCCGGGTTTGGAATATCAGCTGCACGAGTCCTCACCATCTGTGAGAGAATAGAAGAATGAGATTTAGTAAGACCATCGACTGCACGATAGAATAAGAATAAAGAGAGGCTTCTTAACACCCTATAGCCTCCCAAAGATAAATACAGATGTCTCCGTATTGATCTGAAAGACTCTACTAGGTTTGTCCGTGACTTGTGAGACCTACATGAACCTAGAGCTTTGATACCATGTTGTCACGAACCAAATTCCAACTCAGGTTGTGATGGGCCCAACACCGGAGTCGGGCAAGCCAACATCAGTTTACTAGCGAGATTACTTTACTTATTTAAATAATTAAGTACTTGTCAAATTTTAGATTTAGAAATCATTTAAAGAAAACGGTCAAGTGAATGCAACTTGATTAAATGAACTCAAAATATCGTTTCCATCATATGTAGTATAGAAAAAATATTAGAAAACCAACTACGTGTGTCAAAACCTAGTGTCACAAGTCCACATGCGACTAGTGGAATATACAAAGTAGACAAAATAAATATACAACCGTCTGAAATGGGTAGACAGAAATATCAAAAGAAATAGCAGAAACTCCACAGTGCTGCTGAGGAACGCCAGAGAGAGCAGCTCACAGTGTAGTCTAATCCAGAAAGTACTCTCACGATCGCGCTCCGGTATGATAACCAGATGCACCAGCCTCAGAACCTGTACAATTAAGTACAGAAGCGTAGCATGAGTACATATAAACAAATATGTAACCAGTGAGTATCCCGTTTAAACTCGAAGAAGTAGTGACGAGGGTAGACATATTACTCACTAGGGTCATTAGCAATAATATAATTAGACAGATTTAATTAGGGTTAGGAATTATGAAAAATCAAGTAGACATGGAATATCAAGTATATGAACTACCACCTACCGCAAGTGCCGAATAACAACTATAATAAAAGTCCAAAGTCCCCATTCACATAGAACAATTCATTTGATACTAATAATAAGACTCTCAATCAAATACATAGCATATAGTATGCCGAGGCGTACGGCCGAAGCGACGCAAAAGTTAAATTTGCACTGCCGAAGGGTCGAACGGCTCGAACCATAGATGCATCTATTACCCCGCTCGCAAATCGATCATGCGATGCGGTTGACATAATATAAGGCTACCCCGATAACAAATCATACATGCGACACGGTGCTCGTATACATACACAGAATCATCAGAAATTCAGGAAATATAGAGTTCACACTTGGAAAACAAGAATCATGGCAACAGAAAGATTTAATGTAACCTTCCATTTTCTCATGCTAGTTCGAGGATAATAATAGACTAGGAATACATGCAGGGATACAAGTAAGGCATATAAGCATGCTTGTGAGTCCTAAAGACTACCCGACATAACATAGTAGTAGCTACACACGGACTCTCGTCACCTCGTGCATGCGTAGCCCCCGCAAATAAGGACAATTCAATCATTTATAATTACCTATGGGGACAATTCCCTTTTACAAGGTTAGAAAGGAGACTCACCTCGTGCGGAACCTACTTCTCGGACCAAGAACGCGCCCGGAACTCCAACCTCTACACCCGAGGACTCGAACTAGTCAAATATTATATAAATACGTTAATATACACTCAAAATTATGAAATTCTTTTACTTGCTTATCTAATTCATCACTCTTGAAGAAATCCCAAAATACGCCCCTGGGCCCACATGCTCGGATTCCGAAAATTTCGAAGAAAACACTCACCCATAACCTAAGGATCATTAATATATAGTTTTTGTAGGATTTCACGGTGAAAAAGTGGTGAATTTCTCTAAAGTTCATCAACCCTAGGTTTCCACTCTAACTCCTTTGATTTACACTAATTAGGTGTTAATCTACCTAAGATTGATGTAATAAACCAACATTTAAATGGAAATTACTTACCTCTTAGTAGCTAGGTCGAATACCCTCTTGAAAGCTCTCAAAATCGCCTATGGTGTGGAAGAAATGGTGAACAATGGTTAAGTCCCGAATTAAATGGGCTCACTGCCTATATTACCTCGCACCTGCGGCTCGAGGACCGCACCTGCGAGCCAAGGCTCGCACCTCCGGAATTTGGCAAAGGGACTGGGGATCGCACCTGCGGAGGGGTTTCCGCACCACCGGACCCGCTCCTGCGGACAAAGGTCGGCACCTGCGATTTGGGCGTTCTCCCTTATGGGTTGCACCTGCGAGGCCTTGACCACAGAGGCGGTCTCGCACCTGCGATCTGGGCAACTGCACCTGCGGTCACACCAGACCTGGTGCACCAGCAGCTGAAGCTGCTAGTGTTTGGCCCCGTTTGGTGTCTGGGAGGCACTTGGGCCCACCCGAGCCCCCGTGAAATTATACCAACAATTCCTAAATCATATTACGGACTCTCTCGAGGCTTCGGAACACCCAAAATCACGCTAAACTCAAAATCACTCCTCAAAACCCCTAGAATCAAACTTAAGAATTTTCAAGTTCTTGAATTCGGTTTTAATGCGCCAAACCGACCTATACTACTCGGAATGACACCAAATTTTTCAAGCAAGTCATAAATGACATAACAGAACTATTCCCGGTCTCGAAATTCTTTTCGGACCTCAATAACACAAAAACACGTTACAAACCAAATTATGAACTTACGGAAACTCTATTTTCGCTATTTGGCATCAAAACGCTCCCGGGTCATCCAAAACCCTTTCCGGACATACGCACAAGTTCGAAATCATCATACAAAGCTACTGGAATCGGCAAAACTCGATTCCGATGTCGTTTACTCATAATGTTAACCGAAGTCAAACTTAGACTTAGAAGCCAATCTTAAGGAACCAAGTGTTCCTATATTACTCTATACACTTCTGAATCCCGAACCACCCATCCCCGCAAGTCATGAATCACCACTACGGGAAGTCTTTTTTAGGGGAACGGGGTCCGAATATGCAAAACAACCGGTCGGCTCGTTACAATACTTTTGTAGATTTGCAAGTAACCCAGTGAGTAACCGTTATCCAAACAGGAGCAATACCTCTCCAATTCCTTCAAATTATTCCAAACCTGACCGTTCACCCATAACCGTTTCAATCCCAAGTAATCCTACTCGGAACCTTTGTCCGTTGTTGCGATGACTCCATTGGTTTATTCCACCGTTTGATCAGGAACTACACACGGCCTGATTCCTGTAAAACCAGGGATATGTAGGCAACTCGAAAATCGGAGTGCGGCCTATAGCTTTCAAATCGCCCTATTCGGTCAAAATTGGTCATCATGTCTTTACCCGACAACTCTTTCATCCTTCCCGGATAAAGAGGGGCAACTGTTGATACCCAATTTTTCCCATATATTTTTTAAAATATATATATACCTTCAAAATAGTGCACGAGCATCAACAAGTATTTTTCCATAATTTTCTATAAAAAAAATTTATCGATTTATTCCTGCATTTTTATGATGTAAATAATTATTAATCGCATCGCAAATATTTTTATAATGATTTACTGTTTAATTTTTGTCATTTATATTCATATTAAGCTTTAAACATTTTATGTATAATTATATTTGCATCTTTAGGCTATAATTACAATAATTTTGTAATAATAGCACATATATGCATAGTCACATTATTTATACAGAAAAAGTGGCTTTTTATATTTTTATAATGTTAAGTAATTATTTTAAATCATTTTTTCATGCAAAAATGACATTTTTTATTAATTATTAATTATTTTTATAAATTATTTTACGGGTTTAATTAGGTATTTAAAATCTAGCCCTTTTCCAAATTAATTTCGGACCTAGCCTGCCCATTACCCCAGCCCAATAAAACCTAACCCATTAACCAGCCCAATACCCATACTCGTCCAACCCAGATCCATAGCCATTTAAAAGAACCGACCCAAGCTCTTGTAAAACCCCCTTTTTAACTTATCATCTCCCTAACCCTAAACCATTTTCCACAAAACGTCACCCTCAAACACTCTCGTCTCCCCCTTTGTCTTCTCAAACCCTAATCTGCCATCACCCATCTCACCTTCGATTCCTACCAGAAATGGAATCATTCCTTGATCCCTTACCATATCTGGTCTTACCCCTTTACCAGCTACTTGTTTTTTATATCACCTGACTGGCTTGCCTCAAATGGCAAGTTGATCTCGAGAGATTCGAACCTAATCTAGTTCAAAACCTCTTATATGTTGATTATTTTTGTTTGGGTTCATCCGAACCTCTGTGAGTACGAATATTTTTCGTTTCTTTCAGTTAGGGTTTCAAATCTCTAGTTCAAACCAGATTTGGTTCATTTCAACTTGTTTTAATGATATTCTTTGTCTATATTTACTCTATTACTCACGAATCCGCCTATTTTTTAGTTAGATCTTTTACTTACCCTAAAACTAGGGTTCAGATCTTTCCAGATCCAAAATAACTTTCTATTCTTCCTTTAATGCTTCCGTATATCTATATATGTGCATTTTTTAATCATAATTTCTGTGGTTATTTACGTCGATTTTCCTTACCCTAAAATTTAGGGTTTTTGATTCTTCAAAATCAAACTAAAATATGGTTCAAACTTTAATTATTTCTGTCTATATGTCTTTTATTATTGCTCTTTTGTATTTCTGCCTATTTTCCACTTACATTAATTTGGAGTTCTCGATTATTTAATTATTTTCCTTTAATATTTCTGTCTATTTGTCTCTATGATTCTCGCCGCTAATTGTTGATTAATTTTATCCCAAAATTAGGGTTTTGAAATCTATACTGAGATTTTAGTCCTTCCTTTTCTGGAATGGTGCTGATATTTCCTTTTTGGTTCGATTTACCTGTTCTCATTATTCCCTTACCTTATTTGACTCGGCATCTTGACTATTGATTGATTCTGTATAATATTTTCCTTAATTTAAGTAATACTTGCCTGATTATATGTTCTTATGTTCTGTTAATTGATTGAAGCCGACCGTAAATTGATTAGGGAATTATTTTCATTCCTTAATTATGTATGATTGAATTAATACCATATTTGTCTGCTTAATTCGGTGCTATTTAAACCCCTTCTCCCTCTCCCCTTAGACAGACTCGAACTACCATACTCTCTCAAAAAATTAAGCTCTCTCTTGTTCTCTTGTGTTCTGATTTTTGTGCTAAGCGTCTCTTGTTTTGGACGGCTGAAAGCCAAGGCCAAATTACTCTGGAACTTAACTGCTATTTCACATTTACTTGCTTTCTTCTCAACTAGTATGCCCTAACCCTTGCAATTTGATTATCTATGCTTTGCTTGACTAGCCTGTTTCAATTCCCATTATGACTCTATACTCTATATGATTCTATGACTTCATTTAGCAACTATTAACTTAAGACTAAGTTATTTCGAATAATATGAATACTCTCATAGGTTAGTCTAAGGTTCAATTTGTTTCATGCACTATTTGTTAATTCCATACCTGTTCTGAACTTTGCACACTATGAACATGTAATCAGTCAATTTATTGCTTAACTCCCCTGCCCTGTCTGTTTATTTCATGTATATGGTCAACTCAATTGTTTTGCCTAACTTCTTCTGTGATAAGTACTAGTCTAAATATTTAACTTCACTAGACTTCAATTTATTTGAGTTATGTGTTTAAGCATGAATTCTATTTGTTTTCTTGGTGAAGTTCTGCATGCAACTCTATGTTCTGAATCATAGTTCTTCTGAAATCCAACTATTTTAAAACCTGTCCCTTCTCCCTTTTATGTACTGATTTTAAACCTCCCACTCTTAGTCCCTTAGGTTCTCAACCACCCTAGTGTGAGCACTTCCTAGGGTCCACATGAGACTCCTCTGAACTCTGACACACTGGGGGCTAGTTTTCTAATCTCTTATGAATTGCTTTCCGAATGTTTGGTTCTGGTGTGAGCATTGCTTGGGGTCCCTGAGGCCCTTGGGAACTTTGACACACTGGAAAACTGTTTCCAATGGACTATGGAGGAATCACTGTGCTGTTGTTATGGTGGAAGGCCCGGTTCCCAGGTTTATTTAGGCATGTGAAGGCTCCCTATAGTGTAAATGTTACCATTATGTAATTCATTTGATATTCTGGGTTGTAATAACTCTGTAATAACATATTTGGGGATATTTAGTGAAGCTGGGGGCTTTTACTTATTTCTTTTGTAAAATCTGGGTAGAAATCTTGCCTATAGGATTTAATTATGCTGACTAAACTATGTGAGTACCATATTATGTTTAGAAATCCTTCCTATAGGACTTTCACGATCATTTGATTCTGTATTTTACATTTGCAAACCAGAGATCCTGCTTATAGGACTTTCATTTAATTTTGTACATTAGAAATCCTGTTCATAGCATCTATACATGTTTTCAACAAATGTGCATTAGAAATCATGCTTATAGGACCTTGTTGTTTGAGCTAATTATCCTTCCTGGCAATCTGTTTAATTTCTTCCCATATACAGTTAATAGATATCATGCATGTAGGACTAAAAAATCAGTTTCAAACTTAGAAATCCTGCCTATATGGTTTAAACCAATCCAGTAATAGAAATCATGCCTATAAGGTTCAAGTCAATTCAGCATTTAGAAATCATGGCCATAAGGTTTAAGTCAACTCAGCATTTAGAAATCATGCCTATAAGGTTTAAGTCAATTCAGCAATTAGAAAGCATGCCTATAAGATTGAAAAAGGAATAAGACCTGTCTTTATAAGTTAAATTCAGTGCTACACTTAGAAATCATGTCTGTAGGTCTATAATCAACAAGCTTGTAGAAATCATGCCTATAGGATTCTGTCGATCGATTCTGAATTCAATCGCTATTGTCAATCACTTAGGCAATATATCTGTAGGACTTAATAATGATTCTAGGTTTATAATTGTGACATATTACTGCCTGAAGTGCCCAGATTTATGCTGAATCAAATCAGTAGGCAAAAAAATAGGTCTTAATGCTCGCCTTAATAAACCTAGCTCTACACTCTGGTTTCTCACATAGATATCCTGCCTATAGGATCCCAAAGTTAATCAAGTTTGTTGATTCAACTACGTGTTTTTGTTGTCTATGTGTGGAGGTCAATGTGAGCCCATACTTGTTCTTTATCTGAAAGTCCTATTTGTTTTTGTTTGTCGCCTAGATTTCACATTTTTAAGTAACATAGGTTGGTCTAGAACTATCCCAAATAGAGGTCCTAATACCTCCAGGGCCATAGGCAAGGGACGGGTAGTGCACGCATAAGGAACGGGCCAAAATCTACTAGAATGCTTAGGTAACAACTTAAAGAAGTAATGGGGTAGTAAGGAGATGATAGTCCGTGCGCTAATGATATGAGTAACAACCCGACCTGAGGGAGTTACACAGTATTCCATGGAATAATCCTATAGGCTAAAAAATTAAGGATCCCCCCTCCTATACTCCTGTTAAAAATAAATTGAATATGGTATTTGTCCAAATTATTTTCCTTCCCTTTTTAGACTAATTCGCTTAACTTAAGTTCGGCCGGGACTCACCATTGTGGACCTCGAGGAGTGCCTAACACCTTCCCCTCAAGGAAATTTGAGCCCTTACTTGATCTCTAGTGATGTAAACTAGTTATATGAGTTAATTGCTCTAGGTGCCGTAACGCACCTTAATCCGTTAGGTGGCGACTTTTCGAATTCCTTAAACCCATCCCGAAAAAAGGAGTTGTCCCAAAAAATATCGAAACCCGATTTCGCGAGAAAAAGGGGGGCACAACAACCATGACTTATAATAATTATTTAGTTGCTACTAGATTTTTTTAAAGACTTTGAGTTGTAGTAGAAATCATGCCATTTCGTATTTTAACGTTTTCCAAAATAGATGTATTAGGCTTTTGTCATCATCTAAAGATAATGTCATTTGTTAACTTCATGATTTTGACCATGATTATAGGGGAATGTTAGTGCTTTAAAGGCCCCAAAAATATGACTAGTGAATGTTTGACAAAATGCTTTTAAGAATGAAACCTTATTTGTTAGTCAAAGCTTAGTTATGTTCCATCATATTTGTACTTTTATACCTATCATAAATAAATATTGACCATAAAAATATGTTAGCCATTAAGATTATTGATCGGATGTAAGGATTAATTTTTTTTAATTATAAGAATTGGTCCCCTTTGTTCATATATTAGTAGCAAATATGATTTTAAACCTTTGGCTTAGACATTTTGCCCATATGATTCTGAACACTTTGTTTGAGATAAATTTAGCTAAATGTGCACTGTTAAGTGAGACTCTAATGAAGAATAAATGATGTGTTTTTTTTTTGGTAATTTAAACTTTTATTACCTGGGAAAAATAGTACATGTGCAAAGCAAAAACCCATCTCTATCTTATATAGATGGACATGCAACCCCAACTATATACACTACATCATCTAATCAATAACAACAAATCAATCTAAGGATAAAAGTTCAATGAGTGTAGTTTCTTCTCTAAACTAAGTCTCATAGTACCCCCGGCAATGAATATCCTGAATTATTAGTCTAACCAAGTCCTCAGCTCTTCTTTTTTGATTTCAAAAACTTCTCCAATTTCTCTCCTGCCATATGTAGTATACTGTGCTAGCTAGCATCATTCTATATATATAGCTGCCAATGCTCTTCTTCCTACTGCAAATTTGATGGAATAGCTTACTTCTTCATTCCATTTCTTGGCATATCTTCCTACTCCAGCCCAGTGCAATACCTTTTCCCACACTGTTGCTGAGAATTTGCATTCGAAAAACAGATGGTCATGATTCTCATCAGTTTCTTCACACAGTACACATACTGCACTTGTTATGCTTCCCCATTTCATGAGTCTATCCTTAGTATATAGTCTGTTCTGTAGGGAAATATAAACAATAAACATCCATTTTGGACAACTATCATTGTTACATATCACTCTCCTCCATGGAACTTTTGTGAACTCACCCCTTAGCTTATTATAAACATCTCGGATGGAGTAATTTTTGCCAGTCATCACCTCTGCTACATTAATATTTGCTTCTGTCAAGTATTTCCCAGCTCTTAAAATCTTCTGAGTTAGCCATGCTGCTTGCTTTGCTTTGACAGTCCATACTACATCATGCTTTATGTAATATGTATGCATCCACTTGATCCACAGTCGATCCTTCTTGTTGCAAAGATTCCAGAGGTGCTTCAGAATTGCTACTTTATTCCAAATGACTATATTTGTTATGTTCAGACCTCCTGCAGTTTTTGGCCAGCATAATTGCTTCCATGCAACCAAAGCCTTCTTGCTTCCATCAGTCTGCCCTGTCCACAAAAACCTTTTGCATATACTTTCAATCTTCAGCAGAATATTTTTTGGTAGAGGAAAAGCCTGTGACCAAAAGGATTGAATAGCTAACATCACACTTTTTATCAGTTGCAAACGCCCTGCATATGAACCTTGTTGTCCAATGTTGCGCTTTTGCTAGTATTTTGTCCAGGAGATATTGACACTGATTCACTGACAATCTTTTAACACTTAATGGCATACCAAGATATCTGAAAGGTAGGGACCCCATGGAGAATCCCAAACTGCTCAGAATCTGTTGTTGAACTTGCACTTGTACTCCACCAAAGTATATGGATCTCTTTCCTTGATTTGCAATCAGTCTTGATGAATTGGAGAATTTCTGGAAGCAGTCATATAGCATCTGTGTAGACATAAGATCACCTCTATAGAAGAGCAAGAGGTCATCTGCAAAGCTTAACTGCACTATGTTTAGCTTCTCACATCTTGGATGGAAATTAAAATTTGGTTTACTCTTCAAAGTCTTCATCAATCTTGTCAGATACTCCATGGCTAAAACAAAGAGATAAGGTTATAAAGGATCACCTTGCCTCACCCCACGCTTGGCCTCAAAAGGAGTTGTTGGTTTCCCATTGATCACAATTGAGTAAGAAACTGTGGACACACAAGTCATTATCCATTTCAGAAACTGCCTAGGTATGTTCATTGTTGCAAGTACTTGTTCTAAGAATACCCACTCCAAGGATTCATATGCCTTCTGCATGTCTATCTTGATCATGCATCTTGGGGAGATGCCTTTCCGACCATATCCTTTCAAAAGCACATGTCCTAACAGTACATTTTTATTCAGTAATCTCCCTGGTACAAAGGCTACTTGACTTTTATCCACCAAATAATCCATCACACTTTGCAATCTACTAGTGATCATCTTTGAGATAATCTTATACAAAACATTACAACAATAAATAGGTCTATATTGCTTAATTGATTCTTGATTCTTCACATTTGGAATAAGTGTAACTACTGTGCTATTGAGTGGTTTATGTATTACACTCTCTTTGAAAAACTTAAGGGCTGCTGCTGTGATATCCTTCCCAATTATATGCCATGATTTCTTGAAAAAACAAGCATTAAAACCATCACCTCCTAGAGCTTTGGAATCCTCAATTCCTTGTAAAGCTCTGAAAACATCCTCACTTGTGAACTGAGCTGTTAGTTCTAATTGTTTCTTCCTTGTTAATATAGGCCCTTCCTTCATTACATTGAGATCAATTGCAGGTAAACTTCTAGCTGATTTTCCTAGCAAGTTCTTATAAAAACCAATAATTTCCTGCTCAATTCCAGTGTCATTTTTTATCAAGTTTCCACCCTCATCTTTAATCATCTTAATCTGGTTCTGTGCTATTCTCCCCTTCATATTTGCAAAGAAAAAAATTGTGTTGGAATCACCTAACTTCAACCACTGAACCCTTGACTTTTGTTTGTATATACCTTCATCTATCATACTCCATTTCTCCAGTTCTTTCTTAGCCTTCTTTTCAGCTTTAAACATGTCCCTAGTTGATGTAGTATGCCTCATTTGAGCTTGTATATTTTCCAATTCTTCTCTCATCTGGTGCACCTTTTTAGTTGTCCCAACATATTCCTTTCCATTCAAGCTTTTAAGGCCATATTTCACCTTCTTTAAGTTCTGCATTATACCTTCCATCTTGTGACCCCTATATAACCAGCCATCTTGCACAATTTTACTAAAGTCTTCATGTTCATCTAGGCAATTATAGAATTTGAAAGGCCTTTTCCTGTTATCCACTCCTTGCTCCATTTCAATACATAAAGGAGAATGATCTGAGAATTGAGGATCCATCACTTGCACTTGCATTGGGGCCATTTCTATCATCCATTTAGCATTTACAATCCCTCTATCTATCCTGCTATAAACATGGCTATTGGTTCATGTATAATCTCTTCCCGCAATTGTTATCTCTGTCATTTGACAATCCACCATAAATTCTCTGAAATCTTTAGTTTCACTCATCTGTACTGTTGTACCATCAACTCTATTCTCCATATCCTTGATTGCATTGAAATATCCCATGATTAGCCAAGGCTCTATTGTCATCTGTACTTCCAGTTCTCTTAACTTGTCCCACAATTCACATCTGTGAGCTATAGTGTGCAGTCCATACACATCAGTAAAAGCAAATTGAACAGTACAATTAGCATTCTGCACTGTCCCATGAATAAATTGTTGATGACTCTTTAGCTGTGTGAACATATTCTTGTTTGGATCCCACATCACCCATATCCTCCCTTTGCCATTTATAGAACTATTAGAACACCAATTCCATCCAGCTGCTACTTTATTTATTTTATTACTAATTTTGTCATCTTTAATTCTATGTTCTATTACTGCAATCATAGTTATTTTATTCACCTTCAGGAACATCTTCATCTCCTTTTGCTTATAAACTTTATTAAAACCCCTTACATTCCAAGTGGCTATCTTCATATTGATATGATTTGTTGAGGGTCCTGTCCTGTATTCTCCTTCAGCTTCTCCTGTTCTTCAACTTTATCTGCCCATCTAGTTTGCTCCATCTGTGGATCACCCCTCAAAGGAGTAAAACCATTAGTAGTTACTATTGCATGATGTTGATGGCTGGGATGATTTGTTTGAGGGCTTCTTCCACTAGCTTTCTGCCATGGTATCTTATCATCTTCATTCTCCACTTCCTTCCTTTGAGTAGTCTGATTTTCCTTCATCTCATCAGTGTTTTTGTGTTGTTCTTTTGCCACCCATTGAACTGCTGGTTTTTGCATCTTAGCTTGATATGTTGATGGTTTCTGGTGGTGCTGCTCAATTTTCTGCTTCCTGCCTTGTGTTTCCCCATTCTCGTGTATACTATTATAATCATGTCCAACCATACAATATTTTTGACAATATTTTGGTACCCAATCATACTCAACTGCTTGCTCAAAGTTCTTCCCCAATAGATCCGGTACGGCAATGCTTGTAGGCAGTTCCTTTGATATATCCATCTCTATAAGGACCCTAGCATAAGATATTCTAGCTGTACTATATTGTCACGACCTAAAATCCAACACAGGTCGTGATGGCGCCCAACACCCGATTCAGGCAAGCCAACAGTTGTTTACTAACGAGATTATCCTTATTTGGCATACCAACCCCACATATTCCCAAAATTTTTAAGCTTAGATCATTTAAATAAAAGCGGAAACCTTAACCAACTTTAAGTAAATACATCCACAATGATCATGAACCAATATATACAGTCCCAAAATAAAGAGTCTACTATGTGTGTGCCAGGAACTAGTGTCGCAAGTCAACAGGCGAACTAGTAGAATATACAAAAGATGATACAAACTGTACTATTGTCTGAAAGAAGTAGACAGAAATAAACAAAAGATAACTCCATAGTACTGCTGAGAATCGCCAAGGGAGGCAGCTCACCGTGGAGTCAGGTCCAGAATATACGTCAAGCTCCGGCCGGATAACCAGAAGCACCAGCCTCAGAACCTGTACAATTAAGTACAGAAGTGCAGCATGAGTACATAAATATATATGTACCCAGTGAGTATCCCGCCTAACCTCGAAAAGGTAGTGACGAGAGGTCGACATGACACTCACTAAGGTGCAACAGTATAATCTAACAGAATATAATGGAACCGGTAGGCATGTAAAGATAGTGAAGCAACAAGTATATATGTAAGATACTGAAATCCAGGAAGGATATTGGAAATAAATAAACAATTAGCACTTCACTTTTCCCCAAATATCTGTCATATCAATATCAAGGAATTTAGTAACAAATAAATCATACGCATGCAGGGTAAGGACAACCCGTCGGGGTCACAAGATAGTCATGTCCGTGCACTGCCGAGGATCGAACGGCCCGTACCAAAAGTGCACCTCTCCACAAAGTACTCACATCTATGCACTGCGAGGATCGAACGGCCCATACCAAAAGTGCATATCTCAATCCTCTCTATGCACTGTCGAGGATCGAATGTCCCGTACCAAAAGTGCATCTCTCAATCCGCTGTGGCGTATGGCCCGTTCCCATAAGAGTGGGGGAAATCACACTCCGCTTCCGGAATGTAAATTGCGAAGCGGTCACAGGCACACACATTATTCCTTTTAAAAGAGAATACTTCCCAGTGAACAATTCTTACAAGTTTTTCTCGAATTCCTTAACTTCGGGGAAATAAGCAACATGTAACGTTAATTCATTAAGCATATAGTTCATATCAAGTAAAACACAAGGCATGATGTGGGCCTAACTACCCGGACATAATAGTAATAGTCGCTACATACGGACTCTCGTCACTTTGTACGTACGTAGCCCCCACAAATTGTCACATATAGCATTTAATATACCCAGGGGAGACATTTCCCCCTTACAAGGTTAGAAAGGAGACTCACCTTGTGTCGAATTTACTTCCCGGACCGAGAACGCGCCCAAAACTCCGAACTCTACACCCGAGGACTCGAAACTAGCTAAATGTTACACAAATACATTAATTTATATTCAAAGCATGGAATTCTCCTATTACTTAGCCCAAATTCACCATTCTTGAAGAAAATCTAAAATCCGACTCCGGGCCCGTATGCTCGGATTCCAATAATTCTTGAAGGAAATACTCAACCAAAGCCTAAGGATCATTAATATACGATTTTTACTTGATTTCATAGCTAATTCACGGGTAAATTCTCAAATTATCGAAAGCCCTAGGTTACTACCCAATTCTTGATTTTCACTAATTATGTGATTAAACTTAACTAGGAATTCATGCATGAAGCTAATATTAGAGTAGAATTTACTTACCTCCAATAACCAAGTCGTTTGCCCCTCTAAAAATGGTGGAAATCGCCCCAAGGAAGAAGAAGAAGATGAGAAAAATGAATTAAAACCCGTATATAAAAACACACTGTCTGAACAGTGTTTCCGCACCTGCGGTCTCGCACCTGCGAGCAAAGGCTCGCACCTGCGGAAATGGACTGGGGAGCCTGGGCCCGCACCTGCGGAGTGGAGACCGCACATGCGGCTCCGCTTCTGCGGAACTTTGTCCGCACCTGCGAGAACTGGCCAGACCACTAGGGGTTGCACCTGCGAGGTTGGGACCACAGGAGCGGTCCCGCACCTGTAACTGGTCAACCACATCTACGGTCACACCAGAACCAATGCACCAGTAGCTATTTCAGCTGGTTTTTGGCCTTGTGCGGTGTCCGGGAAGCACCTGGGCCCACCCGAGCCCCCGTCCAAATATACCAACAAGTACCAAATCATAATACGGACTCGCTCGAGCCTTCGAAACAGCCAAAAAAATGCTAAAACTCAAAATCACACCTCAAAACCCCAAGAACCAAACTTAGGAACTTTAAGTTTTCTAGACTTCGCTAACAACGCGCCGAACCGACCTATACTACTCGGAATGACACCAAATTTTGCAGGCAAGTCATAAATGACAAAATGGAACTATTCCCAGTCTCAGAATTCCGTTCGGACCTCGATAACACAGAAACACATCCCAAACCACAATAGGAACTTAAGGAACTTCTTATTTCAATATTGGGCGCCGAAACGCTCCCGGGTCATCAGAAACCCATTCTGAACATACGCCCAGATCCGAAATCATCATACGAAGCCACCGGAACCCATGAAACTCGATTCTGAGGTTGTCTACCCAAAATATTGACCAAAGTCAAACTTGGCCTTAAAGGCCAACCTTAAGGAACCAAATGTTCCTATAGCACTCTAAACACCTCCAAATCCCAGACCACCAGACCCCGTAAGTCATAAATCATAATAAGCCGCTATGGGAAGTTTCATTTAGGGGAATAGGGTAAGATAACGCAAAACAACCGGTCGGGTCGTTACATAGATGTACATTTATCTGCATATATCGGACATCCTAGTGCACTGGCAATTCTAATTAGTGTTATTTTACCCCAGCAATTCAAAGGTAAGTTTGGAAAGCTCACCCACAGTGGAATGTCCTTCAACACCTTATCATAAAAGTTGAAATCAGTAGTCCATGATTTGAGGATAATAGGTTTATTACCTATTGTATGAGGCCCTGTGTATAATACTTCATTCTTATCATCAATTGTGTTAAACAAAACAACAAAGTAACCCTTGTTGTCGTAGTAGATTCTGGGCTTAGCAGCAAAATTCCAATTAGAAGCTATGAATCTCTCCATGGTTCCAATTGACGGTGAAGCTCCAATGACATACATAACCACTGCCTTCTTCCACTTTTCATTTTCTTCTTCCATTTCCTCCTGTTGTAGTTGGACCTTCTTAATTCCATCCTGTATCAGTGGAGGAATATAGACAAGGTCCATTCCCCTTTCCGCCAGTCTGTTACCTGCGAATAATTTCACCTATGGCTTCTCCAGCTTTCCTTCATTTTTCCCCTGTTTTCCTTGCTATGTTACTTCCTCTACACCTTGTTTGCTCGTGCTAGCATCTACCTTTGCAGAGGTTACTTGACCTACAGTTTCCTTTGCAGCAGATCTATCTACAGTACTCAATGGAACAGTATTACCGCTTGTTCCAAACTTCCCAATTGTAGCTGTAGGCATCAAATTTTGAGTGATGTTGTTGTTACTGCTTGAAATCACCGGTGAATTCCACTTTGTTACATCAATTCCAGCTGAATTTGTTATCATCAACCCTTTTCCTTTGTCGCTACTTAGGGCATCCTTTGGAGAAGAGACCCTTCCATGTTCACCACTGCTATTCCCAGCTCCTACAAATTCAGCCAATTGCATCTTCGTCGCATTTCACTTTGGTCTTCCTCGTCCCATTTTCGAGCAGCGTACTTTAGCATTCATGCTTAAAATGCACCGAGAGAAAAGGAATGGAGTTCGCTTAATTTCCTTTTTCTTTGTATATAAATTATGTGTTTCTATCTAGCATGTTAACCTGTAGGTTTTAAAACAACTACTTTCATGGTTTATGAAAAGGGAGTAGAAATATATATGGGGTACATACTTCTGTTAAGAATGTGATGTTAGTAAAGGATATATGAGGTTCTTTTGTATGTTCTTTTGGTAGTAATGTAAAATTTCTGGAAATTAGGAATTGTGAATTGATGTGTTTCTTTAATTTGATGTGTCTTAATTGTCCTTACATTAGTATATAACTTCTTTACTACTCTTTATTTTCCCCTTTTTTCTTTGCATGAACACTTGCAGCGACACTGTCATGACCCGAAATCCATTAAGGTCGTGATGGCGCCAGACACCAATGTCGGGCAAGCCAACACAAAATAGTTTAATTAAATTCCTATTCTAGCGTTTGAAATCTTTATTACCTTTCATTTCATTACATAATAAGTGAATAAAAATCCGTTAAGTAAGTAACGATGGTTTAACAATCCATTTAAATAAAATACATCCCAAACTCATCCAAGAACCCGGTGTCACAAGGGCATGAGAAAATATCTAAGAATTATACACATACTACAATACTTGTTCGGAATACAAACTGGACAAGCAATTTAAAATAAAAAACAATGCATCTAAGGGAGACTCTGCCGGTTGCGGGTCATCTCCGGATGGTGCAGCTCGTCTAAGTCTCCAAGTCAGTCACATCACTCGTCAAGCAAAGCCACTAGCTTTGAATGTACCTATGCAAAAAAATGCACAACAAGTGTAGCATGAGTACGAAAACAACGGGTACTCAATAAGTATCCCGCCTAACCTCGAAGAGGTAGTGATGAGAGGTCGAATTTTGACACTTGCTAGAGGGCAGTTTGATAAAAATCAAGGGTGACACTAAGCATGGATATCATAGGCAATTTAACAAGTAGCGACAGGAAATAACAACTTCTTTCACATTTAATATTCTTAAATCCTCGTCATTTCAGTTGACAATTTAAAATTTTCATGCCAATAATCATGTAAAAATCACCGAAAATACGCAGCAAATATCATGCGCAAGCAATGCCGAGGGTCGAACGGCGCGAACCAACGATAATAAAATGTGCACTCCCAAAGGGTCGAATGGCTCGAACCATAGATGCATCTATTACCCCGCTCGCGAATCGATCATGCGACGCGGCCATATATAATAATAGAATTACCCTGCTCGCAAATCATACAAGCGACTCAGGTACTCATAGATACACATATTCATACATTAAATTCACATTTTATCAGGAAAATAGTTACTCAAGGAAGTGATAAAATTCTCTTTTTAATGGACTCAAAGATAGTATTTAAACCTTTTCTGTAAATTCATTTGCCAAGTTCGATAAGGTTTTAAATATTATAAATTTATCAGTAAGGCTACAAGTAAGGCAAGTAAAACATGCTCTATCAGGAAAACAATTATCCAAGGAAAATCAATTCCCTTTCTAGATGATTAAGAAAATAAACTTTAACCTTCTTAGGTATTCAGTTACTAATTTGATAATCTCAACGGTCTAATTTTATTAGCAAAATTACAAGTACAACAAGTAAAGCATGCTAGTGGGTCCTAGACTACCCAGACACAAGCATGATAGTAGCTACGCACGGACTCCGTTACCTCGTGCGTACGTAGCTCCCACAAATAGTAGCACATATTCGATTAGTTCACATATGGGGACAATTCCCCCTCACAAGGTTAGAAAGGAGACTTACCTCGCTCCGAAGATTCATAACCGGCCTCCAAGCCCTTCCGACGACTCAAAGTGATGCACAACGCCCCAAAACTATCCAAATAACGGGCAAACCAATGAAAATATACTCTAATACTTATAATAATTCAAATTATATAAATTCCCAACTCCGCTAGAAAAGTTGACCAAATTGCCCTCGGGCCCACATGCCCGGATTCCGAAATTTCTCAAAGATAAACTCTACCCACAGCCTTACTAACTCAAATATATAATTTACTCTAATTTTCATGCTCAAATTCGTGGGTAAAATCCAAAAATACAAATTCTAGGTTTTGTTCCAAATCCCATAATTTTTCACAAATTCCCACACTTAAATCCGTACCTAAACCATGTATTTAACTTGAAATGAATTGGAACAAGTTACCTTGTGATTCTTGAAGAAAATACCCCCTTGAAGCTCTCCATAATCACCCACATCAAATGAAAATAGGAGAAGAATGGCCAAATTTCCCATTTTTAAAACACTTCACTGCCTCCAGTCCTTCCGCACATGCGGTGACTATGCCCGCACCTTCTCCCAAACTCTCGCACCTGCGGCTTCCTCCTTCCCCAGCCGGCTCCTTACCTGTGCTCTCTCATCCGCATCTGCGCCTTCGTATGTGCGGAAATAACCTCGCACCCGCGGCCCCCAGCCAAGCCACCATTTTTCTACTTCCCCGGCCCCATCCGCACCTGCGGTGCTGCACCTGCGGCCAAAACCTCGCAAGTGCGGTCACACCAGATGACAGCAGCCTCAGCTTTCTCACAACTCCAAATTTGATCTGTTAACCACCCGGAATCCACCCAAGGCCCCCCGGGACCTCGTCCAATTACACCAACCTGCTCCAAAACACAATGTGGACCTGCCCGAGGCCTCAAATCACATCAAATAACATCGAAACAATGGCTCGCATCACAATTCAATCTTTATGAACTTTGAAATTTCCAACTTCTACATTTGATGACGAAACCTATCAAATCATGTCCAATTGACCCCAAAATTTTCACACAAGTCACATTCAACATTACAGACCTGCTCCAACTTTCGGAATCGTATTCCGACCCTGATATCAAAATTTCCCTTCCGGTCAGATTTCTCAAAAACCTTCAAATTTCTATCTTTAGCCAAATGACTTCAAAATAACCTACGGTTCTCCGAGTTCACTTCCGGTCGCGCTGCCAACTCCAGAATTACCATAAGGAGCTATTACCAGACTCGGAATCCCAAACAAACATCAATATCACTGAAATGCACTTCAACCCAGACTTATGAAATTTCTTCTAAAATGCTTACTTCTACAATATGCACCGAAACACTCCCGGGTCGTCCAAAACCCGTTCCGAACATACGCCCAAGTCCGAAATCATTATACGAACCTGCTAGAATCTTCAAATACTGATTCTGAGGTTGTTTACTCAAAATTCCAATCTTAGTCAATTCTTCCAACTTAAGACTTCCAAAATGAGAATTTTCTTTCCAAATTGACTACGAACTTTCCGAAATTCAACTCCGACCACGCCTACGAGTCATAATACCTAAAACGAAGATGCTCATGGCCTCAAACTGCCAAACGACGCGTCAGATCTCAAAATGACCGGTCGGGTCGTTACATTCTCTCCCACTTAAACATACGTTCGTCCTCGAACGTGCCACGAACTACTCTGGAATTGCCCAAGTTCAGTGTTTAACACTTCGTGCACCTACCTGTGTTGCCACCACTCAGTTGAGCTTATTAGCTCGATCAAATCTGACGATATCCTCTTTTATCCATACAATAAGCTCAGAACCTAGTTCTAACATCCAAAAGTCTCTACCAGGCCTGTTTCCAATATATGAACACCGTATCAACTACCACACGATGCACTAGAATATGACTGCATACCTTAGCTGAATTAGCACCATGCACCGCATAATTCATCACCTAACCACAATGACATTACTTGAACCTTAATAGCCAAAATTCCACGAATCAGATGCTCCCAATGCACCTCAGGACACATATATATAAGTCATGCTGTAACGCTTACGATACCACCATAAAGGAGGAGATGTGTAGAAATTCACAACCAACTGCAGAGTTAACCAAGCATTAAATCCCTCCTCTTGGCTAGAATAATCACCTCATTATGAACCAAATGTTGGTAATTGTTCTTTAATGTACCTTACATAATCTTATCGCACTGATCCTTGATCCAATAATCTCGTCTATACCAGTATGAACTACTCAGGCAAAAAATCACCCCATACATGACCAACAGTTTCACATGATGCCACCATAATCATTCCGAGATCCGTGCACCCATGACATGCCATAATGATTGAATTCTTCCATATAAAATCTATCACGACGACCTACAAGCCTCGCACATACCGTCACAAATCACATGCATAACTTAATCACGCTGAAGGAACTGATCATTGTCGTACATGTGCCATTTCAACCATGGCTAACCAATTGATTTTCTTCCAATTTATCCTTTACTTGACTTAGAAGTAACAATAGCCTCATCCAAAAACATTGTGAACCCAAGTCCACTCTCCTCTCGAGTGATTTTATATCATGATTTTATATCACGAGACCACGCTGTCTCAAATCCCGCAGGTCATCTCATACCCTCCAATGTTGCATCGCAAGCCAAAGATAACATGGAACACTCCGAGCCTCCTATCGCGGTCTGCTGCAAAAATCCAAATTCTTAACCATGTTGTGGGCTTGAAACCCTTAAACACCACATTCTTAACCCTTTGAATTCATTGGAACCATTGTTGAGAGTCACCCACTCTGGCTTGGTCCCGAATATAATCAACTGTACGGATTCGCTGGCACCTGAACTCCCATCTTGATAAAGCACCCGACTAAATCCCTTCCCTTGTAAATTACCTCTGTACTAAGCACAAATCCTGAATCTTTCCAAAGCCTAAACCTGATTCAATAAGGCCAACCCATGCACACCTTTATCAAATCCCATGCTCAATTACTATTCTACTCATTTCCCCTTAGCTGCAATAACTTGCCAATACGCCGATAATCCGCAACCCCATGAGAAGATAATCCTGCAACCCCAATTGTAGGCGGTGGGACTCTCCCACTTAGCGTTACTCCTTGCACCACTCTGGACCCCACCAAAATTCTTTCTTCATTGCTGACATGATCTTGCTCAACCAACTCGTCAAATTCTTCTAAATTCTCCTGTTAGCATTCCATGAATACTCAAATTCCCTCGTATCATTCACATATTCGGCCTCCTATCGAATAGCCACTAGAATTCCTCGCAGAAACTTGCCAACCACACGACCGCTAACCCGCTCACAGGAGATCACCCTCGTGCGAAAATTACCTACTGACACCTTCCAACGATGTTGTACTGCATAATCTCTTACGACATCAATACCCCATCCTACACCCATTCTCATTTACCAACTTTACCAGTCCGTCCGCTCCTCATGGACATCTACTAAATGCGCGACAATATCTTCTAATCCACGGCTATGTTGCATCCTTCTTCATATCGAACAACTCCTCTCTGTTGTATCCAATCTTCCGTCGAAATAGCCAATATTTCAATTTAAGCACGTGGACCCAATCACCGTCCATTAAAATTCTCAAATTGCTCCAAACTTGTCCTCAAGATGTGCAGCTATCTTACCACATAACTCATATGCTACGTTGCCACTCTCCCACTTTGGTCAAACTCACTCTTTTAAGCAACTGCTCGACTTTCGCTTTTTACACCTGGCCTTCTAGAAATTTAACCATCACCCGACACTTCCCACGTGTCCTTTCTCATCCCTTGCTGCCCAGCCGTTGCCTTAGGCCAATAACTATCTTTGTAGCACTTAAACCAGCAGATCACCACAACTTCAAACCCTTCCGAAGATCATCTTTCTTGAGCAGCCCGCATTAGAAATACCCATTCAGTCCTGAACCACCGCACACCACGATCTCTGACAACCGCTTCTTCAATATTACTTCACAACACTCTGACCCAATGCAACTGAAGAAACTATAACACCGACGAATTTAACATATTCTATCCGATCAAAGACAACGATACCACATCACAGATGAAAGTTCTAACTTACTTGAAAACACCAAGTCTTATTACTTTATCAACCCAAACTTGAACATTTATAGTTCAATTGCCTTTCCTCCACCGGAAATCAACTACCGAAACCTCGGAATCACACTCTGGGAAGACCTCCTCTCAAGTCATTCACTGCCCCGACTTGTGGGCAAGCATCCCACCATCACATCAACACCGCATGGTAATCAATCATAAACATCATAACCACCTGAGCATAGCCTCAAAGCTCTCCGAAATACAATTAATGAGCTGAAAGAACATAATATCCTTCCGCAGGGCAACGAAAGTAGCCTCAACTAACTATGCATGGAAAAACATCACGCACCATATCTGTTGTACCATTACCATTCCTCAAATTCCTGATTTATAGCAAGTGCTTCGTGACGCGTAAGATGGAATAGGAAGAAACGTAGGCATAATCCTTAAAGGGAATCAAACCGCACGATGAGGAATCAAGAAGGGAAGTACTCCTAACAGCCCTGTAGCCTCTCGAAGATAAGTACAGACATCTCCATACCGATCTGCAAGACTCTACTAGACTTGCTCATGACTCGTGAGACCTAAGGAAACTTAGTGCTCTGATACCACGTTGTCACGACCCAAAATCCATTAAGGTCGTGATGGCACCGGACACCAATGTCGGGCAAGCCAACACAAAATAGTTTAATTAAATTCCTATTCTAGCGTTTGAAATCTTTATTACCTTTCATTTCAGTACATAATAAGTGAATAAAATCCGTTAAGTAAGTAACGATAGTTTAACAATCCATTTAAATAAAATACATCCCAAACTCATCCAAGAACTCGGTGTCACAAGGGCATGAGCAACTATCTAAGAATTATACACGTACTACAATACTTGTATGGAATACAAACTAGACAAGGAATTTAAAATAAAGTACAATAAATCTCAGGGAGATTCTGCCGGTTGCGGGTCGTCTCCGGATGGTGCAGCTCGTCTAAGTCTACAAGTCAGCCACATCACTCGTCAAGAAGAGCCACTAGCTACGAATGTACCTGTGCAGTAAAAATGCACAGCAAGTGAAGCATGAGTACGAAAACAACGTGTACTCAGTAAGTATCCCGCCTAACCTCGAAGAGGTAGTGACGAGAGGTCGAATTTTGACACTTGCTAGAGGGAAGTTTGATAAAAACCAAGGGTAACACTAAGCATGGATATCATAGGCAATTTAACAAGTAACGACAGGAAATAGCAACTTCTTTCACATTTAATATTCTTAAATCCTCGTCATTTCAGTTGACAATTTAAAATTTCCAGGCCAGTAATCATGTAAAAATCACCAAAAATACGCAGCAAATATCTTGCGCAAGTAATGCCGAGGGTCAAACGGCGNTCATGCGACGCAGTCATATATAATAATAGAGTTACCCAGCTCGCGAATCATACATGCGACTCAGGTACTCATAGATACACATATTCACACATTAAATTCATATTTTATCAGAAAAACAGTTACTCAAGGAAGTGATAAATTTTGACTCAAAGATAGTATTTAAATCTTTTCTGGAAATTCATTATCCAAGTTCGATAAGGTTTTAAATATTATAAATTTATCAGTAAGGCTACAAGTACGGCAAGTAAAACATGCTCTATCAGGAAAACAATTATCCAAGGAAAATCAATCCCTTTCTAGATGATTAAGAAAATAAACTTTAACCTTATTAGGTATTCAATTACTAATTCGATAATCTTAACGCTCTAATTTTATTAGCAAAATTACAATTACAACAAGTAAAGCATGTTAGTGGGTCCTAGACTACCCAGACATAAGCATGATAGTAGCTATGCACGGATTCCCGTCACCTCGTGCGTATGTAGCCCCCACAAATAGTAGCACATATTCGATTAGTTCACCTATGGGGATAATTCCCCCTCACAAGGTTATAAAGGAGACTTACCTCGCTCTGAAGATTCATAACCGGCCTCCAAGCCCTTCCGACGACTCAAATTGATGCACAACGCCCCAAAACTATCCAAATAATGGGCAAACCAATGAAAATATACTCTAATACTTATAACAATTCAAATTATATAAGTTCACAACACCGCTCGAAAAGTTGACCAAATTGCCCTCGGGCTCACGTGACCGACTTCCGAAATTTCTCGAAGATAAACTCTACCCATAGCCATACTAACTCAAATATGTAATTTACTATAATTTTCATGCTC
The DNA here is from genome assembly GCA_005239525.1 of Nicotiana knightiana. Classification (NCBI taxonomy): domain Eukaryota; kingdom Viridiplantae; phylum Streptophyta; class Magnoliopsida; order Solanales; family Solanaceae; genus Nicotiana; species Nicotiana knightiana. The sequence goes on along the minus strand of ML430456.1, from coordinate 51,679 downwards.
AAATTCGTGGGCAAAATCCAAAAATACAAATTCTAGGTTTTCTTCCAAATCCCATAATTTCCCACAAATTCCCACACTTGGTCTGGCAGGTTATTATCACCGATTTGTGGAGGGTTTTTCATCCATTACAGTCCCTCTGACTAGGTTGACCCAGAAGAATGCCCCATTTCGATGGTCCGACAAGTGTGAGGCGAGCTTTCAGAAGCTCAAGACAGCATTGACCTCCGCACCAGTTCTAGTGTTGCCTTTTTGTTTGGGTTATGTGTTGATGCAGGAGGGGCGAGTATATGCTTCACGGAAGCTGAAGGTTCATGAGAAGAATTACCCTGTGCACGATCTGGAGTTGGCGGCGATTGTTCATGATCTTAAGATTTGGAGGCACTACTTGTATGGGGTGCCTTGTGAGGTTTATACAAATCACCGCAATTTGCAGCACTTGTTTAAGGAAAGGGATCTTAATTTGACGCAGCGTAGGTGGCTTGAGTTGCTGAAGGATTATGACATCAACATTCTTTATCATCCGGGAAACGCAAACGTGGTTGCAGATTCCTTAAGAAGAAAGGCGGAGAGTATGGGTAGTTTGGCTTTCATTTCAGCAGAGGAGAGACCTCTCTCTTTGGACATTCAGTCCTTGGCTAATCGTCTAGTGAGGTTGGACCTTTCATAGCCCAGCTGAGTTCTTGCACATGTGGTGGCTCAGTCTTTATTATTGGGGTAGATCAAGACTCGGCAGTATGATGATCCGCACTTGGTGGCTCTCCGGGAGACAGTGGTACAGGGTGGTGCCAAGGAGGTTTCTATTGGCGAGGATGGTGTTCTGAGACTTCAGGGTCACTTATGTGTCCCCAATGTTGATGACTTGAGGGAGAGGATTCTAGAGGAGGCTCATAGTTCGCGGTATTCTATTCATCCTAGTGCTACGAAGATGTATCGTGATTTGAGGCAGCATTTCTGGTGGAGGCGAATGAAGAAAGACATAGTGGAGTATGTGGCTAGGTGTTTAAATTATCAGCAGGTTAAGTATGAGCACCATAAGCCAGGAGGCCTACTTCAGCAGATGCCCATACCTGAGTGGAAATGGGAGCGCATCACTATGGACTTCGTATTTGGATTGCCTTGGACTTTGCGGAAGGTTGATGAGGTTTGGATCATTGTGGACAGGTTGACCAAGTCGGCACATTTAATTCCAGTAGCTACTACCTACACTTCTGAGAGGTTTGGCCCAGATCTACATTCGGGAGATAGTTCGGTTGCACGGTGTGCCTGTGTCCATTATATCAGATCGAGGTCCTCAGTTCACCTTGCACTTCTGGAGAGCCGTACAGAGTGAGCTAGGCACCCGAGTAGAGCTCAGCACAACATTCCACCCTCAGACCGACGGGCAGTCGGAGCAGACAGTTCAGATATTGGAGGACATGCTCAAGGCATGTGTGATTGACTTTGGAGGACAGTGGGACTAGTTCTTGCCTTTGGCCGAGTTTGCTTATAATAATAGTTATCAGTCCAGCATTGAGATGGCTCCATTTGAGGCCTTGTATGGTCGGTGATGTCGTTCTCCCATCTGGTTGTTTGAGCCTGGCGAGGCTAAGCTATATGGCACCGATCTGGGGAAGGATTCCTTGGAGAAGGTGAAGTTGATTCAGGAGAGACTTCGCACAGCCCAGTCCAGATAGAAGAGTTACGCAGATCATAAGGTGCGTGATGTATCATTTATTGAGGGCGAGAAGGTTCTGTTGAAGGTCTCGCCGATGAAGGGTATTATGAGGTTTAGGAAGAAGGGCAAGCTGAGCCCGAGGTTTATAGTTCCATTAGAGATGTTGAGGCGAGTTGGGGAGGTTGCCTACGAGCTTGCCTTACCTCCCAGTTTATCAGGAGTTCACCTGGTCTTTCATGTATCCATGCTCCGGAGGTACTGTCGCGCCCCTTTTTCTTCCTCGCGGAATATCGGGTTTATGACATTGGTTGGGACAACTCTTTCCTTTTTGGAAAAGGGTTGCATATTTTGAAGAGTCGCCACCTAACGATTTTAAGGGTGCGTCAGGTCACCTACGGGGTTCAATTACAACTACATTGCTAACCAGAAATTTGGGTAAGGGCTTGAAATTATCCTAAGAGGAAGATGTTAGGCACTCCTCAGGATCCACAAGTGTGGTTTCCGGCCAAATGGTTTCGTGAATTTGTACAACTAGAAAATAAAAAATAAAGGCTCAAATAAAAGGGGATTTAAGTCTTAAGCATGTAGATGTTTAGAAAAAAATAAAGAATATTACGAGCTAGAATATAAAGGTATCCTAGGTTTATAATAATATGGATCACATCAATGCAATACCCAATAATCACTCCTCGAAGAGAGGCTACACATTGTATTAGCGCACCGGTCATCATATCCATATTCTACCGTTCCCACCCCGTGAAGGTAATTAAAGCGTGTGTTGGTCACGGACTCTATTGCGTGCTATTACTCGTCCCATCCTATCAGTCCTGGAGGAAATAGGAATCTGGGTCGTTGATCTAATTTGATCAACGGCTCAGATTGGTTTGGAGTTGGGTCGGGTATGGAATTGGATCTGGGCTGGGTATCTAATTGGGCTGAAGGGTTGGGTTTGGGTTGGTTTAATCTGATGGGTTGGGTTTAAAAATAGGTTGGATTTTAAATAAAATGGGGCTATTAGTTAAATACCCATAAAATAAAATAAATAATTACTAAAATAGCCAATAATTATGTAAAAATTAAATTAATGCCACATAGATGAAAATTAAGGTAATTAGCTAATATTAAAACACAAAAATGGCTGATTATCGAATTAAAATAGCATGAATGCGCAATTAGGCCATAGTTGCAAAATTTGTGTAATTATAGTTAAACAACGCCTATTGATTAATTTGAGAAATAATTAAAACCTAATAAAATTAAATATGATTAAAAATGACATATTTAGCTGGGAAACATTTTGAAATTATTTATAATATAATTTATGAATAATTACTGAATACAGAAATACTAAATAAATAGAAAACTGAGTTGATATAAAATACGAAAAATTGTGGAAAAAAACCACCCATATAAAAAATGATTTTAAAACTAATATGTAAGTTTGAAATAAATTTTGAGGAAAAATTGGGTATCAACAGCTGCCCCTCTTTACCCGGGAAGGATGAAAGAGTTGTCGGGTAAAGATATGAGGGCCAATTTTGACCAAGCAAAATGGTTTTGAATGAATTTGGGCTGCACCCTGGTTTCTGAGCTGCCTACATATCCCTGGTTTTTCAGGAATCAGGAGATATGTAGTTCAGGATCAAACGACAAAGTATACCGATGAAGTTTTACAAGGACGGATGCAAAGTGCAGGGTTGGGTGATCAAATGACTTATGGGATAGTTAGGAGAACTGGAGCGCGACCACCCATGCCTGGATGGTTGTTGCTAGCCGGATTATCTGCAAATGAATAACAAGCATATATCGTACGTAATTTAAACATGATGCAAATTCCCGTTGGACTATGAATGTTGTCTTTGGACGGTTAAGGATGATGTCCTGGGCCATGAATTGCTTGATGTAGGATTCGCAGGCCATGAAATGATGTTCTCGGGCCATGAAGATGGTGCCTCTGAACCATGATTCCTTTGAATAATGATATGCAAGCTGATAAAAAGGGATCCTCAGGCCATGACATGGTGTTCTCGGGCCATGAAGATGGTGCCTCCGAACGATGACGCCTTTGGATAAGTTGGCGATATTTCAGCCCATGAAGATGCAGTAGCATGATGCTGACAAGAAAGAGCTTAGTCTTGCAAAATAAAAAGGGCAGAGCTTAGCCCGAAAGGAAGCGAATAATAGAGACAGGGGTTGCTTTTGGAAGTAAATGGGAGACAGCGTTTAGTCTCGAAAGGCAGAAAGGTAGCCTTATGTAATGCAGATGCAGATGGAGACAGCGTTTAGTCTCGGAAGGAAAAAAGGTAGCCTTATGCAGGAGTAGATGTAGATGGAGACATCGTTTAGTCTCGGAAGGCAGAATGGTAGCCTTATGCAGGAATGAAAATGCAGATGGAGACAGCGTTTAGTCTCGGAAGGCATAATGGTAGCCTTATGCTATGCAGATACAGATGGAGGTAGCGTTTAACCTCGGAAGGCATAAAGGTAACCTTATGCAGAGATGAAAATGCAGATGTAGACAACATCTAGTCTCGGAAGGCAGAATGGTAGCCTTATGCAATACAGATGCAGATGGAGGTAGCGTTTAACCTCGGAAGGTAGAAAGGTAGCCTTATGTAGGAATAGATGCAGATGGAGACAGCATTTAGTCTCGGAAGGCAGAATAGGTAGCCTTATGCAGAGATGAAAATGCAGATGGAGACAGCGTTTAGTCTCGGAAGGTAGAATGGTAGCCTTATGCAGAAATGAAAAATGCAGATGGAGACAGCGTTTAGTCTCGGAAGGCAGAATAGTAGCCTTATGCAATATTTAAGAAGGACAATAGAAATTCTTAGCTGGTGTTAAACTGCGGTAGAGCATTGTGATAATGAAGCATTGTTTGTGCTGATAATAAGTGTTGCCATGACGAGTTTGAGGAACGATGTCTGTCCTTTGAGCGCTCGGGGCTTTTGCAATTTTGTGCCTGCATCCAAAGAAAGATCGTGAGTTTTGTACAGGGGAAAGGTTAGTTCGCATTCCTGCTGGCTCTGCTGGGCTTGTTTGCTTGATCATGATGATACTGTCTGTGTCATTGGGGTAGCGTTCTCTAAACAAGTTGCTTCAGAAAAAAATAAATATGCATGATTTTGTAAAAGTATAATATATAATCTAAAATAGTTTTAGATGAACCGACGACATGACACAGCTTGAGACATTGCGACCTCTCCTGCTGCGGAATTTTGAGGGTCCTCCTCAAAATTCTGCCCCAGTTTGCTGGGTGGACGCCTCTGACTGTTGCTCGCGCGGCGACTGGCTGAACTTGCTTCGGAATTTTGAGGGTCCTCCTCAAAATTCTGCCCCAGTTTGCTGGGCGGACGCCTCTGACTGTTGCTCGCGCGGCGACTGGCTGAACTTGCTTCGGAATTTTGAGGGTCCTCCTCAAAATTCTGCCCCACTTTCCAATTGCGGGGAAAAACGATTCTTATTGAATTGTGACCGAACCCATAGGGCTGCCTACGTATCCCCTCTTAAATGGGAATCAGGTCAGGCGTAGTTCAAATTACATCATTGAGAAAGCATAAATATTACACATAGTAGAGCTTGACTGCATCTGAATTGATCTATTTCGGCCAAACTTCTCCGTCCATTTCTGCAAGTATGAGTGATCCTCCTGTCAGCACTCTATAAACCATGTATGGACCTTTCCAGTTGGGAGAGAACTTCCCCTTGGCTTCATCTTGATGTGGAAAGATTTTCTTTAACACCAGTTGCCCTGGTGTGAATCGTCTCGGCTTGACTTTCTTGTTGAAGGCCCTGGCCATTCTGTTCTGATATAGTTGACCATGACATACTACATTCATTCTCTTCCTGTCTATGAGGGCTAGTTGTTCATAACGGCTTCTTACCCACTCTGCATCGCTGAGCTCAGCTTCCTGTATAATTCTTAGAGATGGAATCTCCACTTCGGCAGAAATTACAGCCTCTGTACCATAAACTATCATAAAGGGAGTTCCCCATATTGATGTGCGGACAGTGGTGAGGTATCCCAATAAAGAAAATGATAACTTATCATGCCACTGCTTGTGCCTTTCTATCATCTTCCTTAGTATCTTCTTGATGTTTTTGTTAGTGGCCTCTACGGCTCCATTCATCTGAGGTCTATACGTTTTGGAATTCTTGTGTTTGATCTTGAAAGTTTCACACATAGCTTTCATCAAGTCACTGTTGAGATTAGAACCGTTGTCGGTGATGATTGACTCTGGAACTCCGAACCGACAAACAATGCGGTCGCGGACAAATTCGGCCACGACTTTCTTAGTAACTGCTTTGTAGGAGGCTGGTTCGACCCATTTAGTGAAGTAGTCAATGGCGACCAAAGCCATTGGAAGCGGCAGGCTCAATTGGTCCAATAACGTTCATACCCCAAGCGGCGAACGACCATGGTGAGCTGGTTGCATTGAGCTCACTTCGAGGAACTTTTATCATATCCCCATGTATCTAGCAACGGTGGCACTTCCAAACATACTGGATGCAATCTGTTTTCATAGTCATCCAAAAGTAACCAGCTCGGAGTATAATATTTTCCAAAACAAAACTGTTCATATGTGGGACACATGTCCCAGCATGAATTTCTTCCAGCAGTTTTGATGCTTCTTTTGCGTCAACACACCTTAATAACCCCAATTCGAGAGTCCTCCTATACAGGATTCCTCCGCTGTAGAAGAAATTATTGGACAATCTCCAAAGTGTGCATTTGTGAGTGGAATTAGCAAGCTCGGGGTATTATCCTTTTGCCAAGTACTTATCAATGTCATGAAACCAAGGAATTATGTCTGCTTCTTCTTCTTCGATATGGGCATAATAAGCTGGATGATTATGGATCTTTATGGGAATAGGGTCAATGAAATTCTTGTCCGGATGCTGGATCATTGAGGACAAAGTAGCTAATGCGTCGGCGAACTCATTATGGATTCTGGGGACGTGCCGAAACTCTATCTTTGTGAACCTCTTTCTTAATTCCTGCACGTGGTGCAGGTACGACAGTATCTAGGAATTCTTTGTTTCCTATTCTCCTTGTACCTGATGTACCAATAAGTCTGAATCACCAATCATTAATAGTTCCTGTACGTTCATGTCAATGGCCATATTGAGCCTCAAGATGCAGGCTTCATATTCGGCCATATTGTTGGTGCAAGGGAACCTGAGTTTGGCGAATGTCGGATAATGGTGACCGGTCTCTGATACTAGTACTGCTCCAATACCGACTCCCTTGAAGTTTGCTGCTCCATCAAAGAAAATCTTCCAACCATCATAGGATTCTGCAGTATCTTCTCCTATGAATGATACCTCTTCATCAGGAAAATATGTTTTCAGGGGTTCGTATCCTCCGTCTACGGGATTCTCAGCAAGATGGTCTGCCAGAGCTTGTCCTTTAACTGCCTTCTGAGTCATGTAAACAATGTCGAATTCGCTCAGCAGGATTTGCCACTTGGCTAGCTTGCCAGTGGGCATGGGCTTTTGAAAGATGTACTTTAATGGGTCCATCCTTGATATGAGATATGTTGTGTAGGAATAGAAGTAATGTCTCAGCTTTTGGGCAACCCAAGTTAGAGCACAACAGGTACGCCCTAATAGAGAATACCGGGGCTCATATGGAGTGAACTTCTTGCTGAGGTAATAAATAGCTTTTTCCCTCCTTCCTGTTTCATCGTGCTGCCCCAGAACGCAGCCGAAAGCTCCATCTAATACTACAAGATAGAGTAGCAAAGGTTTTCCTAGCTCGGACAGTACTAGGACTGGTGGTGTTGACAAATATTCCTTGATTCTGTCGAAAGCCTTTTGACAACCATCGGTCCACTCGGTCGCAGCATCCTTCTTTAGCATCTTAAAGATTGGCTCACAGATGACTGTAGATTGTGCTATAAACCGGCTGATGTAATTAAGTCTCCTCAGGAAACTCATCACATCTTTCTTGTTCCTTGGTGGTGGTAGTTCTTGAATGGCTTTGACCTTGGACGGATCCAATTCTATTCCCCTGTGGCTTACAATAAATCCCAGCAACTTCCCAGAAGGAACCCCGAATGCACACTTCACGGGGTTTAGTTTCAGATTGTATTTTTGCAATCTATTGAAGAACTTCCCCAAATTCTCCATGTGATCAGCAGCTTTCTTTAATTTGATAATGACATCATCCACGTACACCCCGATCTCCTTGTGAATCATGTCATGGAATATGGTGGTCATGGCCCTCATGTAGGTGGCCCCTGCATTCTTCAAGCCGAAGGGCATCATCTTTTAACAATACACTCCCCACGGCGTGATGAACTCCATTTTCTCAGCATCTTCCTCATCCATCCAAATCTGGTGGTAACGAGCGAAGCAATCCACGAAGGACTGTAATTCATGCTTGGCACAGTTATCAATCAGAATGTGTATATTTGGCAAAGGGAAGTCATTTTTTGGACTGGCCCAATTGAGATCCCGGTAGTCGACGCACTCTCTGACCTTCTCGTCCTTCTTTGGCACAGGTACAATGTTGGCTAACCATGTTGGATATTCCACTGCCCGGAGAACTTTGGCGTTGATCTGCTTGGTAACTTCTTCTTTCATTTTCAAACTCATGTCAGGTTTGAACTTTCTGAGCTTTTGTTTCATTGGTGGACACATTGGATTGGTTGGCAGTTTGTGAGCCACAATAGACGTACTTAGACCAGTCATGTCATCATAAAACCATGCAAATACGTCCTCATACTCTCTTAGAAACTCTGTGTATTCTTTCTTTTCTGATGGTGAAAAATAAATGTTGATGCGAGTCTCCTTGACGTTTTCTGAATCCCATAGGTTGATAACTTCAGTCTCGTCCAGGTTGGACTTAGGTCTATTCTCAAAGTTCTCAACTTCTTTAACAATCTCGTCAGGTATGTCATCTTCATCTGAATCAATGTCTATTTGTTGTGTTGTCTCGTTGTATGTCACAATCATCGGTTCATCAAGACAAGTAATAGTAATGTTGTATAAATAAAGTAATGAGAGAAAAGAATAGCAATAAATATCAGATTCGTAAGAGAAATTTAGAAGATGCTTTGATAGATTGAATAACTATTTTGAACATTGAAGATCTTTATTGCAGAAATTGAAAAATGCAGGAAAAGGAAAATCATTTAGTAAATAAAACAGTAAATAATGCTTGTTTTAGCCTTGCTACCCCGAGGCTCGTCGGGCTTTGGTTATCTTGATAGACCAGTTCTTAAGATATGTGCCCTTGATTACAGTATGTATGGAAGGGCCTTCCTCCCCCTCCTCTTCGAGAACAACATAGCAATCCATATCTTCGTCCTCTAGGAACAAACTCCTCATTGCTGCAAGTGCTTCTTCCTCGTCTGAACCGTAAATAGTGTCGGCCTGCTTGAAAGTCTGCTCAAGATGAGGTATTGGCTGCTCCAAAGGGTAATAGGGACCGCTTCAAGGTGGCGACCAGTCGTTGAATTCCTGCCAAGTGTACTCATACCCCAGACCGAAAGTGGTGCCATGTTCCTTGAGCTTTATGGGCTTCGTGATCCCTTGGAGGTCCTTACCAAGCGCTTTTCCTGGCTCATATCCTCTCCAGTTCAGGATGCTCTCAATCTTGTTGTCCCACCACTTTTCCTTGTCGATAGCATTGGCCCGTTCAATGTGGTGGTAAGTTCCTCCGACTATCTTCCTTTTTCCGTCAATCACCGGAATAGTTTGACGACTATAAATGGGGTTGCTACCGTCACCATGAATAATCACCTTTTGGTGGTTCCTCTCGAATTTTACCGCCTGATGTAGCGTTGATTCTACGGCCCCAGCAACATGAATCTAGGTTCGTCCCAACAACAGGTTGTAGGATGCTGGCACATCTATCACCTGGAAATCCACTTCGAACCAAGTCGGTCCCATCTGTAGACATAGACTGATATCCTCCATGGTGCACCTCTAAGAACTGTCAAAGGCCTTCATATTGATCGCCCCATCCCTTATTTCATGTAGCCCTTTACCCAATTTCTTAAGTTTTATCAACGGATAGATGTTAAGGCTGGAACCTCCATCGATCAAGATTCTTGTGATGAAATGATCTTCGCATTGCACTGTGATATGTAGTGCTTTGTTGTGCCCTAACCCTTCAGGTGGTAGCTCGTCCTCATGAAAAGTGATTTTATGACTCTCCAGTACCTGGCATACCATATTGGCCATTTCCCCACTAGTGATGTTTTTTGGCACATATGCTTCACTCAACACTTTCAACAAAGCATTTCTGCGTGTTTTAGAATTTTGCAGCAGAGAGAGGATGGACATCTGTGTCGGTGTCTTGTTCAGATGGTCGATGACTGAATACTCCTTAGCTTTTACCTTTCTCCAAAGGTCATTGGGACCTGTTTCAATAAGGGGAGGCCGGTTGGAATCCTGCTTGCTTGAATCGGCCAGATGCTCAAGGGTGTAGACCCTACCAGTTCTCATACCCTATGTTGCGACAGCTTCCTCAGACCTGACCTTGCCTTTCCTTCTCGCCTCGACTATGTAGTCCCAAGGGATAGCGTATGAATAGAAGGGTGGCGTGGTTGACATTGCCACCGGAATTGGTGAAGCCATCTTTACTTCAAACGGAATATGTGTTCGGGGTGGCAAGACTGTGACCTCGAATAATGTCGGTGCATTTGCTGGAGATACAAACTCAACTTCAATTGGCACTGGTGACTTTAGAGGTGGCGCTGCTTCAAACTCAAATGGTATACACATATTCACCTCAGCGGCCTCAGATGGCTGAATCTGGACTATGATCGGTTTGAGAGTGACTGTGGATTTCTTCGGGTCATCGCCTTCTACGATCAACCTTATTGACCCCTCATGATCCCAATCATCTTCTATTTCAATCATATGGATACCTATACCCTTATGGTATGGCAGAGGATTGTCGCGGACATTTGGAGCGGGGTCTTTTGCCACAATAATCTTGTTGTCAATGAGAGCCTGTATTTTGTCCTTCAGAGAGTGGCATTCTTCGATGGTGTGTCCTTTCATGCCGGAATGGTATGCACAGGATTTCTTTGGGTTAACTCATTGAGAAGGGTTCTCAGGGGTGGTAGCAGGGATAGGTGTGACATAACCATCAGCTTTGAGCTTCTCATACAGCTGGTCAATGGGCTCGGCTATGGCGGTGTATTGCTTTGGAGGGCGGCGATCAAAATTGGGACGGGGTCTAGGAAAGTTTTGGCGTGCAGGGGGTGATTGGTAATGGGATGGCTGGGAATTATAAGTGTGGTAGACAGGAGCGGGTTATGGATATCTGGGCGAAGCAGGTTGATATGTGGGTGGTGTTCTTTGGTAGGAAGGTGGTGGAGTTTGGTAATTTGGTGAGGATGCTTTGTAATTCGGGGTTGGATGATATGTGAGTGGAGGTGTCGGATAGGTTTGGTATTTGAGTGAGGACTTGGTTCTTTGTGCAACCATTACGGCTCCCACGTCTCTCTTCTTAGACACACCACCGGACTGTAGAGCCTTGTTAGTGGCTTGCAAGGCTTCAAAATTTGTAACCATACCGCTTTTNTGCGGGTCCTGAGCCCGGACAAAGAACTTGTTCATCTGTTCTTCCTCTAGAGCAGGTCTGACTTTAGCGGCTTCGGACCTCCAGCGAGTAGCATACTCGCGAAAGGTTTCTTTAGGTTTCTTCTTCAAATTTTGAATGTAGAACACATCTGGTGCGTTCTCTGTGTTGAATCTAAACCTGTCCATAAAATCAGACGCCATGATTACCCAGGTTGACCATTTCTTGGGGTCTTGGCTGATGTACCAAGACAGTGTGTCTCCCTTCAAACTCCTCATGAACAACTTCATGCGAATTCTTTCATCCTTTCCCATCCAACCAATTTGTTGCAATAGGTCCTCAGATGGACTCTCGGATCACCAGTACCGTCAAACATTTCGAACTTTGGAGGTTTGAACCCCTCGGGCAGTTCAACATCAGGTTGGATACAAAGGTCTTCATAATTCAACCCTTCAATCCCCTTGGTTCCTTCAACATCCTGGACTCGGTTGGTCAGTTTCCTAAGCTCCTCGGCCAGGTTCCTGATAAGTAAATCCTTTTCGTCAGACTCGGATGCCTGTGGGATAGGCGGAGTGGAGTGAGTCATGGTTTCCACATAGATGGTATTGTTATAGGTGTGGAAATGGTCCTTTGTGGGGTTCTGGGGTTCTGGGGTGAGTAGTGGAGTGTTACTTGAGGTGTGGCAAGCATTGTACTACATCGGGAGAGTTTGGTTCTTTGGGGGAGTGGTGTGATGGTGAGGTGTTGGATGATTTTGTTGTCTTGGGATATTTTGTGGAGGTATGGGTTTTTGAGCATTTGGAAGGTTGACGTCAGGGACGTTGAGGGAAAATGACAAATTGGCCAGATTCCGGACTTGATCGAGTTCTTCCTGAAACTTCAGCAATTTCTGTTCAAGTGGTGAAATGTTCTCATACAGGACCTGAATACCTCGGCCATCAGTGGCCTCTACCCGTTCAATCATATTCTCTTTTCTAGTGTCGCTGGACTCTTCCATCTTACTTTTGCCTTTGTCTTTTCCCTTTGGAGGAGTAGGTGGAGGGCCTTTGGATCTGGTGCGATAGGCTGATGATGCCAGAATGCACGAACTAACCTTTGGATGAGGGGAGTAAGAAAAAATAAAAACAAAAGGTAACCAAGTCAGTGAGGATCATGAAAAGAGTATTGCAGTATTTAAACACATAATGCTGAAATGAAAGCACGTCCTAAGTTGGGGACCTCTTTGTGCCCGAGGTAGGCCTAGCGAGAAATTGATTTGGAGAACTTAAAATGCTAAATGCCTCATTTTATTGATAAGAAAAATAGACAAATCCCAAAACGATAGAAGAAAAATAAAATTCACTAATGGTCGTTGGCCTTATTACATTGATAGAAAAATAAAGACATTCCTATCTACTTGGTCCCAGAAGGGCCTTTCCCAGACTCGGAATTCTTGCTTCCTTCGAGCAGCTTTCCCAGCTCGCGATGTCCCAGCAACAGGTAAATTCTGGCTAGGTATCCCCCTGCAGCTCCCTCAGCTTTTTCACAATCTTCGATTCTTTTGATGAACTTTTCTTCCAGCTCAATTATACCTCGTTCCAAGTACCCCCAGCCTCTTGTTGGCGCTGATAGCCATGTCTTTCCATTCCTCGATCAGTTTCTTGTTGGACTCATGTATCTTGTAGTGGTCATCCTCACTTTCCCGGATCCTTTTGCTCAGTTGGTTGTATTTGAATTGTGCCTCGGCCCTTTCATCTATAACCATGTGACCTCGGACGTACCTCGACTTGCTTTGACCACCCAGATCCTCTTCTAACCAACTAAGATAGAAAGGGGTACAACCGGCATGATACTTGTCTGGCTCGATGGTGTCTTTCTCAAGTATAACCTTGCAGCGCCACAGGTGCTGAGCTTGGCACTTGTGAGGACTATCATTATTTTGAAAGTCAGCTCAAAGATGACTCATCTTCTCGACCCTAGGGATGACTTGCTTCCTTCCTGCTTGCCTTATAACTCGAAGAGGGACGTAAGGGTAGCTCCCCCATAGACCAATCAGTATCAGAAATGATGCGTCTCGGGATCGAATGATGATCTCATCCATTGGAAACCATTCAAACATCCATTTAACCTATTCTTCAGTCAAGTTATCAAAAAGCTCAACCCATCCCTTAGCATTTTCAGGCTGAGCGAACATGTCAGGGATATAATTCATTCTCTTTGGGTGATGGAAAGTGATGTGGTCATCCCACATTCTACGGTGAATGTCCTGTCGATATTCACCTTTTTGGAAATGTTCCATGAGCCAGAGTTGAAGTAATAAATTGCAACCTTCTAAATTTTTTGCTCCTTGTTGACACCTTTCTAAGGCCCGATATATGTCTGCAACGATCATGGGCAAAATGCTGAAGTCTTGCCCATTTACCCCTTCCATTATGGTCTTAGTTACCATGGCTAGCCTGGTATGGATCTTTTCCGTCTTCATCGGGAACACGATCAAACCCAAAAAGAAAACCATAAACAAGAACACTCGGCGATGGACGATGGACGTGTCCCAGAGAGGTGATATCAAACTCGTCATATAGGTATGGTATGATTTGCTGTAGCCATACCTTTTGTACAAGTAGTCAAAAGGAATGTACGAATCCTCCAAACATACCAGTTCCCTGTCCTTTTTCATACCCATCATTTTGAGGAAACTTTTGCTTGTGCGGTTCTCAGGCATCAACAACCCCGGAGTTTCCCATACTAGGTTAGCCAGCCCTCATATCTCTTCTATCAAAGGCGCCATTTCGATGTTCCCAAAGAGAAACACGGACCTTTCACGATCCCACAACAGGGTAGCAGCCTCTACTATCATTTTGTTAGGCTGGATTTCCAGAAGAGATGGTAGATTACCCAAGTGTTTCCTGACGATAGCTTTTCGCTAGAGTGCAGATCCTCCCACCAACTCAACAATTTTGGGTGGATGTTGGAGACCATGCCAAATTTGGGGACTTCGTGCCTCATTTTTTCTGCAAAGCAAATAGGTTAGGCCATTACCCCCACCGGACTCGACTATTTATCGTCAATAATTAGCAGGAAGCATTTAGTTCTCCAAATAAATGCACAGAATGTGAGGGCGTCCGTTTGGGTTTAGGGAAACCCGGTGGACTTTGATAAGGCTATCTTAAAAACTATCGTGCGGACGACACTTTAGCTTGACTAGGTTTGACTATGATGCATGCAACAGTGCAACAGAGTAAGATTTCTATGGGGTTTTAGACCGGTACCCTTGAGCAGACAACTCAAGGGGGAAAGGCACGGAACCGTCGAATGCACCGCTAATCAACTAGTTTACCGCAAATAAGCCTTTCCGAATTTAATGGGTGATAATATAGGAAGGGCGCAACCACTAATCAAGTGTTTCTATAATATTTTGTTTGGCACGAGTGGAGTATGAATGTTGAGCATGATTTATGCAATAAGTATTAAAACAAGTTGTCACGTATTTGAACGTTAAAGAAATCGGTAAAAACGGTAGTAATGATTTAAAGCAATTACAAAAGGAAACAAAGAGACATGTCAGTTACGTTTTTGAAGAAAAGTAAATACCCGAAGTAAACAATTAATTGCATGTAAAGGGAATAGGAAAAGGTGCAAGTATTTAAAATAAAGGCATAAATTCACGAAACAATTTGAAATGGTAAAAGCCT
>ML430456.1:0-36638 GCA_005239525.1 Nicotiana knightiana | reverse complement strand
TTTAAAGCAGTTACAAAAGGAAACAAAGAGACATGTCAGTTTCGTTTTTGAAGAAAAGTAAATACCCGAAGTAAACAATTAATTGCATGTAAAGGGAATAGGAAAAGGTGCAAGTATTTAAAATAAAGGCATATATTCACGAAACAATTTGAAATGGTAAAACCATGGATATCCCCAGCAGAGTCGCCATGTTGTCGGGCCCCCCTTTTTCTTCCTCGCAGAATATCGGGNAGATTTGGGTAAGGGCTTGAAATTATCCTAAGGGGAAGGTGTTAGGCACCCCTCAGGATCCACAAGTGTGGTTCCCGGCCAAATAGTTTCGTGAATTTGTACAACTAGCAAAGAACAAATAAAGGTTCAAATAAAAGGGGATTTAAGTCTTAAGCATGTAGATGTTTAGAAAACAGTAAAGAAGATTACGAGCTAGCATATAAAGGTGTCCTAGGTTTATAATAATAAGGATCATATCAATGAAATACCCGGTAATCACTCCTCGAAGAGGGGCTACACGTGGTATTAGCGCACCGATCATCATATCCATATTCTACCCTTCCCACCCCGTGAAGGTAATTAAAGCGTGTGTTGGTCACGGACTCTATTGCGTGCTATTACCCGTCCCATCCTATCAGTCCTGGAGGAGGCTAGGACTACTATCCTAAAAGGAAGTACTAGGTTGACCCCTAGGTTTAAAGGACAAGATTCTAAGCGATAAACAACGACAATTAGGACTTTAGATAAGGGGAAAACAAATAAGAGCAGATACGAGGCCCAAGCATTCCTCCACAGATTATGCACATGATTAGCAAGACTCAAACACAAGTAAGGCCTTATTAACTTCAGAACCTAAGGCATGATATCTAGGTGAGAATGCAATAGTGAGGCAGCTTTATTACTGATTTCAGAGGATGAATTTTATCAGTTTCTTATTGATTATAACCATCAATGTCAAGCAGCATGTATAAAGGAGTATGTTTTCAGTTTTAATATATTTAACACCTAAGGCTTACCTAAGTGTATGACAATACTCAGTAATTACCAGATTATTAAAGAAACTGTTACAAGTTAGTTTGCCTAAACATGTTGTACTTAGGTGTTGCAAAAAATACAAAACTATTACCAATTGTTTGAAAACATGGTGAAACTATTTTTTAGGGCCTTTTTCATGCAATCAGTAGTTAAACTAGGTGTTGAATGAGGTCCTAAGACATGATATCTAATATGCACACATAGGGATGTAGAATGGGTGGTATGCAGAATTCCTAGGCAGGATTTTTAAATGCATAAAGTCACAGTATTTGAACATGCTATGCAGCAAGTGTGATGATGACTTGTTTATTAGCGCATTATTATCCTAAGCATGATTCCTAGGTGTACCACAACATTACAGTGATATTACAACTGGTTTACATGAATTACAGGTTTATATTAACGTTTAATCCTAGAGCATGATTTCTATATGATAAACAATAACACCATAATAGGATGCTGAAACAGTAAACATGGGCCTAAGGAACAGGATATCTAATGCATGATATTCTTACATACAATCAACCCTAAGCATGAATATTTAATACACACGTAAGCAATGTAAACCTAGAAGCACGGTATCTACCCTTTTACATGGAAAACCTATATAACTACCCTCCCCCTTTCACTATCCATTCCCGAATGTCTGTTTACAAATTATTGCAGGTCGGGAATTATGAATTACACAACCAAAGGAAAAATAAGAAGTTACTTCTATAGGGAGCCTTCAATTAGGCCCAGATCTTCCAAAACTCAATGCCTTTGGTGTTTCATATCCTTTCATAGTCCGGGTGTGTCATACTTCCCTAAGGACCTCAAGGGCTCCCGGGCAGTGCTCACACCCAGAAATAGCCAAAAAGAGTAAGTGCAGTGTGGAATGGCCAGCCTCTGTGTGTCAAAGTTCAGAAGGAGCTCAAGGGTCCCAAGGCAATGCTCACACAGAAGGGGCAGAACCTAGACTTCTAAGAGTATATGTGAGAGTGCTTTTATTTTCTTAAAAGGGGTTTAAGTAAGAAAACAATTTTGAGAAAGGGTAAGTAAGAAAACAGTTTTGAAGAGGGAAATAGAAGTTTAACATCACACAAAGGACCAGGGATAGTCCAACAATCACAAACAGGGGTAGTGGGATTTGAAAGACAAGTACAGAGCATGGGAGGGCCCACATGTAGCAGGCAGACACACATATAGACATACAATCAGAAACTCCTAAGGGTTCAGAAGATTAGGGGTACAGTAAAGTACTAGGTTAGATTAACACCTAAAACAACTAAGATCATGATTAAACTAATGTACCAGCCATAGGCATGTAAGAAGTAGGTGCTAAGTATACAGAAACATTCTGGTCATAAACAAATAAAGCCTAACTTAACATGTAGAGGGGAGTTCAGGATCCTAGATACATGTTGAATAATAAGTAAAAGAAAATTAGAAGCATACTGAATTACAACAGTAGTAGAAACATGTTGGTTTGAGGACTGAAATCTAAATTAGATCATACCAGTGAAGTGAAGAAAGCAGTAACACAAACAGGAAGTAGGAGATGCACAATAGTTAGCCTTGGCTTGCAGCCAGCTAACTTAGAATAGTAATAGCTAGCACAGAAGAGAGAGCATAGAGTTTTTTAATTGTGAGAGAGATATTTTGAACAGATCAGTTCGTGTGTGTGTTAATGAAAGAGTAGTGTATATGTAGTTTGAAAACAGATGGTAAATAAGGTAGGAATCAAAGTTAACCCTTAATTAAGGGATTGAGTATCAATCAATGTAAACTCAGTATAGGTATCCCATAATTGAAGGAATCAAGTTCAAATGGTATTATGCAGACAGCAAATAAGGAAAGGTACCATATGTGACTGCATATAGCATATAAGGAAATAACTTAGCATAGTACAAGTATGGGACATGCAATTGAGGCTAGGTTAGAATATTTCAATTAAGGAAAGTGTATAAGAATTAATTGACAGCAGGTTTATTCATAAAAATAAGGCAAGAGGTGATTCAGATTCTAAAAAATAGTGAGGAAATTTTCGAATCACAGGAAATCAGTGTTACTCAAAGGGAAATACCACCATTTTAAGGAAATATTCGAAAATCAGGCAATCAGTATTACTCAAAGGAAAATACTCGAAAATCAATAAAAAGTATGGTGTAAAATCACTAAAGCACTAATAATACTTGTTCAGAGATTCAAAAATGGCAAAACTATACTGGAGTAAAACATATTGAGCAAAAATCAGAAACCCTAATCACGAAATTAGGGATACATATCAGAAAAATAACAGATAATTAAAGGAATCCATAGATAATCGTAGTCTAGGCAGAGGCGACAGAGAATCAGAAACCCTAATCAGTAATTATAGAGAAAGAAATCACAAAACACATAGAGTATAAACGCAAGCATAGTCATGCTAGAACATCATAAAATGAACTCAGATTCACATATTGAACCCAGAAGTCTAGTGCCTTTTTATCCAGATGAATCAAACAAGAAGATAATGGCTCGAATAATTCTTAAACACAATAAAATCACAAAAATAATACTAAGAAACTAGAGGAAGAACTGTTTTAAAAAGAATCTTGAAACCCTAGTTTTGAGAAATTAAGAGTCGTTTCAGAAAACAAGAAGATCTTTGAGGAAAACATCATAATAACTCGTATCAAGCACAGATCTAGGGTAGATCTAAAGTATCGGAGCCGCAGGTGCGGACTCCTTTTTGCAGAAGCGAAGCCGCAGGTGCGGACTCCACTCCACTCCACAGGTACGAAGTCATGCCCCCTTCCCCTTCTCCGCAGATGCGAGAGTTTTCTTGCAGATTCGAGCCCGTAGGTGCGGTCCTAGAACCGCATGGCGAAAATTCTATAGGCAGTGAGCTTCGTTTTAAATACGGGACTTGGCCATTTTTGAACACTGTTCTTCATCTTTGAGCGATTTTGAGAGCATGCAAGGAAAGTATTCGACCTAGCTACTGTAAGGTAAGTAATTCCTACTATAAATTTAGCTTAATACTTGAATTCTTAGGTAGATTAACACATCAAATTAGTGAAAATCATGGGTTTAGAGTAAAACCTAGGGTTTTGACAAAAATGAGAAGTTACCAAGAAATTCGTTAAGGAATCATACAAAAACTATATAATATTGATCCTTAGGCCATGGGTGATAGTTACCTTCAAAAAATTTCGGAATCCGAGCATGTGGGCCCGGAGGTGTATTTTAGGATTTTCCCAATTTAGGTTGAAATGATCATTTAAGTAGGAGAATTAAGGACTTTGGAGTATAGACTGATTTGTTTATGCAATATTTGACTAGTTTCGAGTCCTTGGGCGACGAATATGGAGTTTCGGGCACATTATTGACCCGGGAAGTAGACTTGACGCGAGGTAAGTCTCCTTTCTAACCTTGTAAGAAGGAATTTTCACCATAGGTGAAATAAATGATTATGTGTTATTGTTTGTGCGGTCCTACGTACATGCGAGGTGACGAGAGCCCGTGCGTAGTGACTATTATTATTATGTCCGGGTAGTTAGGCCCACACCATGCCATGTGAATTTCATTAACTTGAGTTATATGCTTTGTAACTTCATTGTATGCAACTTTGTTTCAGAAAACCAAGAATTTGGTGTTTTAAAAGAATTGTTATTTGGAAAGGATTTAAAGAAAGATGTTGTGTTTGCATGCGACCGCTTCGCAATTTATATCCCGCGAGCGGAGTGATTTTTTCCCCTACTCTCATGGGAGCAGGTCGTACGCCACGGCAGGTTAATAGATGCATCTATAGTTCGTGCCATTCGACCCTTCGGCAGTGCACAGTTATTATTATTATGTTGGCCCAGGCCGGATGTCCTTATTCCACTATGCGCATGCTATTTGCTTGATGTTTTTATTACTGTTGAGCTGTCAAATATCCTGGAAGAACGAACTGAAAAATTGTATATTGGTGCTTCACCACATATTTGGATTTTGATTACGATTCGATATTTATTTCTTTACTATCCATGCTTACATGTTGTCCTCTTTTAAAATATCACCTAAATATACTGTTTGGACCCTAGTAAGTCTCAAGTCGGCCTCTCGTCACTACTTCTTCGAGATTAGGTGGGATACTTATTGGGTACATATTGTTTGTGTACTCATGCTACGCTCTGTACTTAACTGTACAGGTTCTGAGGCAGGTGCATCTGGGTATCATTCCGGAGCTTGTTCCTGATTTATACCCTGGTCGAAGCTTCACGGTGAGCTGCTTCTCTTGGCGACTCCCAGCAGCACTTTGGAGCTATTCTTTTGCCATTTCTATCTATATTTACTTAGACAGTAGGACAAACTTTTTTCTTTTGATATTATTCGACTAGATGCTTGTAGACTTGTGACACTAGTTCTTGGCACACACGCTAGTCGACTTTATTTTTGGGATGTAATCGTTAATTATGACTTCATGATTATTTATTCTGCATAAAGTTGCCTAATTATCTGTTTCTACTTTATGTCTCAAAACTAAGTTAAGCAAGTATTGAAAATATTTTTGGTAACTACATGAAACTCACTAGTAGATAATGGTTGGCTCGCCTGACTGCGGTGTCGGGCGCCATCGCGACCTGGGTTAGGATTTGGGTCGTGACAAGAAATATCCCGATCTTTTAGTGATGGCGTGTGATGTACTTAGTATTCCTATTACCATTGTAGCATCAAAATAAGCATTTAGCATTGGTGGACGTGTTTTGACAAAGTACGGAAGTTGCATCCATCATGAAAATATCTAAACATTTGTTACTACTCGAAATTGACTGCACGGCTATTCCCAAACTCAAACTGGTAATTTTTTTTTTACGTGAATTTGAATATTATTAGTATTTAGAATTTAATTATTCTTAATATTTAACTAATTAATATTGCATATGAATTGTAGATGTAGATGAAAGTGAAGATGTTAAGACAACCTTGTCACAAGCGGATTCAAATGTGTTTGATGAAAATGATGTGTTGTATATCCCATAAGCGTCATGGACATTCTCTTGAATAGTTTGTTTTGAGTTTTGACTTTTAGTGAATGAAGTATAGTCTTGTCTTTTACTTTTTTAGTGTTTATTATGATATATTGGAACAATATAAAAAAATATTAAGTTTTGCAAATAATTTCCTATAAAATATTTTTTGACATTTAAATATTTATCTTTTTTTAGGTTATAACTTAAAGAAAAAATATAAAATTATATTTTAAAATTTATGGACCGGCCCGTGTAGGCCCACGGCCCATATAGGGCTGGGGTGGGCTAACCATTGTAAGGCCCATCAAAATGGTGGTCTAGCCCAGCCCAGCCCAGCCCGTCAATTGCTAAAGCCCACGTGGGATGGGTTGGGCTGGGCTGGACTAACCCGGTCCGGCCCATATTGACAGCTCTATTGCTTACTCAACTTTATTATTTTACTAACATTATCTGTTGTTTTTCAGAAAATGAAAGTATTACCTATCCAACTTGATTACATCTTTATTTAAATATATACTTTATTTGTTCATTTTTTTTCTCCTTTTGCTTATTTTTATATCATCTTCCCGAATTAATAATAATCATCATCACCAGTTATTCCGCGCTTAGCGTTTCTTTAACAATTTTAGAGCACCATTTAGGTATATACTTAAGCCCATATTTCTCTTAGGTCCATTCCAATTCTCAATGTCCAATTAATATATCATTTTATTCTTTGGGTATGATTTTTATTTATAAAATAGGATATTTTACCCTTCAATTCTTATCAAACAAGCTCGATTTATCTTCGTTCTTGGATAATGAAATCCATCAATATCCGTGCCTTAAACTAGCCTTAAACATTTTCTTTAAACAACAATAGCATCTTCTTTACTATATCAAGATGTCATTCCTACTTCTTTAAAAAAAATTGGCATAATCTTTAATTATTAGATAAAATATTTTGCCCATTTAATTTCGCGAGTTAGTTGTATTCGTGTTATTTTATTACAAATATAGTTACATACTTTGTTTTTTTTAACATTTCCACTCGTGCCTCACATAATTTTCAATCTTTTCTTAATTATTTTTTCAATTCCGATATAATCTTGTATTCCAACAACGTAAAGTACTTGTCTCGTAGCTTCATGTTTCATAAAATCCATTTAGCATTCGATCTATTTCTTAGAACTTCAACCTTCGTGCCAATTATCATTTATAAGTTGGTAGATGTCCAAACTTGTGCAATCTACCGAGCAATAAAAGGCCACTATTTGGTTAGTTTGCATCGCCAAATTATTCTTAAATTTTCACCTATTCAATTCAAGTGTCTGAATTGTCACGACCCAAAATCCATAAGGTCGTGATGGCGCCGGACATCATTGTCAAGCAAGCCAATCATTTATTAATTTAAATAATTCCCCGTTTTTAACAATTATGAAAAAGACATTTCCTTTCGCTTTATCACATATTAACCAAATGAAATATGTTAAGTAAAATAATGGTTTGAATATTACACTTTAGCAATTATATCCCAACACATCCCAGAACCCGGTGTCACAAGTAAATGAGCAATTTCTAAGAATTTATACAATCATCATAAAGCCTGTCTGAAATACAAATTGGACAAGGAAATTTAAAATGAAATTAAATACAATACGAGGGAGACTCTGTCGGCTGCGGATCGCCTCCGGATGATACAGCTCGCCTAAGTCTCCGAATCCTCCACATTTCTATGAAAGTACCTGTGCAATAAAATACACAGCAAGTGTAGCATGAGTATAAAAACAACATGTACTCAGTAAGTCGCCCGCCTAACCTCAGAGAGGTAGTGGCGAGAGGTCAAATTAGACACTTGCTAAAGGTCAATTTAGAATATTAAAGTATGACACTAATCATGATTATCATAGGCAATTTATTAAAACAGGAATAAATATTATCAACTTCGTTCACATTTAATACTTTATCTCTTCGTCATATTAATAACAATTAATCAACATGGGTGATTTAATCAAATAACAATTAATCAACGGGAAGGAACAACTTCTTCCAAAATCTTTTTAATAACTTTAAATCTCTGTCATTTCAATTGACAACTTAAAATTTCAGGCTAGTAATCAGGCAAAAATCATAGCAACTACGCAGTAAATGTCATGCGCAAGAAATGCCGAGGGTCGAACGGCGCGGACCAACAATAATAAATTGTGCACTGCCGAGGGTCGAACGGCTCGAACCATAGATGCATCTATCTTCCCCGCTCGCGAATCGATCATGCAACACAGTTATACATAAATACAGGGTTATCCTGCTCGCAAATCATACATGCGACCCAGGCACCCGTAGATAGACATATTCGCACAATAAGTCCACATTTTTATCAAGAAAGCATTTTCTCAGGAAAGTGGTAAAATTCTTCTTAAAGGAACACGAGAAATAACATTTAAATCTTTGTTTTGAAACTCATTTGCCAAGTTTAATAATATTCAATAATATAACCTTATCAGTTATACATTTATCCACGGAGGAAATCAATTCTCTTTCCAGATGGTTAAGAAAATGAACTCTAGTCTTCTTTAGATATTCAATTACGATTTCGATTACATTAGCAGTTTAATATTACAGGCAGGATCATAGGTACAACACGTAAGGCATGTTAGTGGGTCCTAAACTACCCGGACATGGCATAATAGTAGCTACGCACGGACTCCCATCACCTCGTACGTATGTAGCCCCCAAAGATAATAGCATATACTTAATTAATTCACCTAGGGGGACAATTCCCCCTCACAAAGTTAGAAAGGAGACTTACCTCGCTCCGAAATTCCATAACCGGCTTCCAAGCCCTTCCGATGATGCCAAACGTCGCACAATGCTCTAAAACTATCCAAACAACGACAAACCAATGAAAATATACTTTAATATTTGCAACAATTCAAAATTATATACTTTTCCAACTCCGCTCAGTGAAATGACCAAAATGCCCTCGGGCCCACGTGCCCGGAATCCGAAATTTCTCGAAGATATACCCCACCCATAGCGTTACTAACTCAAATATATAATTTAATCAAATATTCATGCTCAATTCGTGGTAGAAATCCAAAATACAAATTTTTTGGCCTTTCCTCCAAAATCCCAATTTTTCTACTAATTTCCGTGTCTAATTCATGTATAATCCTTGTATAAATCTTAAAAACATGAAGAAATTACTTACCTAGTGATGTTTGGTGGAAAACCCCTCTTGAAGCTCCTCAAAATCGCAGATCAATGAAGCAAATGGATGAAATGGCCAAAATACCGTTAAAACAACACACTGCCCAGGTGACCCTCATATCGATCGCACAACATGCTCCGCGATCGCATAGGCCAATTATGCTGCCTAACAAACTCACTCAGTGCGATCGCAGCCCAGCACCTGCGTTCGCACAGGCCAAAGTTGTAGCCCCCTTATTTCTTCTATTGTGCGTTCGCACATACCCTCGTGCGTTCACACAGGCCAAGCCCCAGAAGCCCCCAAACACACCCTTGTGCGATCACACCACAATCCCTGCGGTCGCACAGGGCAATTCCCTGCAGCCTCAGTTTTTCCTATTGTGCGATTGCACAACTACCACTACGATCGCACAAGAAAAAATTCCAGCCCCTCATATTCCAGTGACACCAGCAAACAGCAGCAGCAAGTAGGGGAAAAATGGTCTGAAACCACCCCGAAACACACCCGAGGGCCCCGAGACCCCGTCCAATCACACGACTCAGTCCCATAACATCCCATGAACTTGTTCGAGGCTTCAAATCACATCAAACAATGCTGAAATCACGAATTGCACCAAAATTCAAACTTTATGAACTTAGAAATTTCCAACTTCTACATCCGATGCTGAAACCTATCATATCACGTCCGATTGACCCCAAATTTTGCACACAAGTCATATTCGACATTATGGACCTGATCTAACTTCCAGAATCACATTCCGACCTCGATATCAGAATTTCCACTTCCGGTCGGATTTCTCAAAAACCTTCAAATTTCAATCTTTAGCCAAATGACTTCAAAATGACC
Organism: Nicotiana knightiana; assembly: GCA_005239525.1. Lineage (NCBI taxonomy): Eukaryota > Viridiplantae > Streptophyta > Magnoliopsida > Solanales > Solanaceae > Nicotiana > Nicotiana knightiana. The sequence goes on along the minus strand of ML430456.1, from coordinate 26,597 downwards.
TACAGACATCCAAATTCACTTCCGATCGCGCTCCCAACTCCAGAATCACCATACGGAGGTATTCCCAAACTCATAATCCCAAACGGACATCAACATCACTGAAATGCTCTTCAAGCCAAACTTAGGAAATTTCTTCAAAAATGCTGACCTCCACAATATGCATCGAAATGCTCTCGGGTTATCCAAAACCCGAGCCGGACATACGCCCAAGTCCGAAATCATCATACAAACCTGCAGGAACCCTCAAATCGTGATTCTGAGATCGTTTACTCAAAATTTCAATCTTAGTCCATTTATCCAACTTAAGGCTTCTAAAATGAGAATTTTCTTTCCAAACCAACTCTAAACTTCCTGAAATTCAATTCCGACCACGCCCACGGGTCATAATACCTGAAATGAAGCTGCTCACGGCCTCNAGGTCGTTTACTCAGAATTCCAATCTTAGTTGATTTCTCCGACTTAAGGCTTCTGAAATGAGAATTTTTCTTTCCAAATAGAGAAATATTGAAATTCAATTCCGACCACGCCCACGGGTCATAATACCTGAAATGAAGCTGCTCACGGCCTCAAACCACTGAACGATGCGCTAGAGCTCAAACAACCGGTCGGGTCGTTACATGAATCGTCTTATTTCGGGTCGCCGAGATTATTCTTCACGCACCCGTTAATTTTAAGTTTTGGCATGTGAGTCGAGGTACTATCCCATAAGTCTCAAAATGGTTGACACCATATTCCCTGGCCTCGAAAATTTATGATTTTCCAATGTTAAAAATAGATTTTATATTCTTTTCATGTCAATTCACTTCCATATCCTTATTAATTATTTTGATCTCGAGCTTGTCCATATCCAAATACCAACAAATTATTTTCTAATATCAAAATCACCCATCTTTGGCCTCTCTTAAACATTACAATATTATAAGACCCGATCACGTCGGTTTCTTAGGCACGCATTCCAAATATTCTACCATTAGCCTTCAATATTTATCTACTCCATAGTGACTAGATATATTTTTTTTTCAAAAGAGGTTGACTTGAGTTGAACATCAAAGCAAATTCAAGTTCAAGGACAATATGGCTGAACAAATCATAGTGATTGACTTAGTTGAAAACGAAGCTGCTGGCGAGAAAATAGAATCATACCAAGACAAGATTGCTAGGCTTAAAGCAAATGTAGCACATATGGAGCAAGAAATTGATGGTCCATTTCGCACAGCTGCACCTCCCACTTATGAGTATAATGCCCAGCTTTTTAAAATCTGCACTCTTGCTTGCTGAAAAGGGCATTCTAAGTTGCCGACAATATGTATGAAGAAGAAGCATGATTAACAAGGACTCTATCACAAAATTTGAAAGATTATCATTCCCACCCACCTTCCCTTTATTGGCCTACGTAAGGCTCAGTCTCATTATAGCAAAGAAACTGGGGCAGATTTTTAGCACGCACGTTGAGTATGCTTGAAAGGGACATCATGACATGGAGTAATAATCAAAAACTTCCTAAAGATTGGGGCAATTTTTTTTAAAATTCTAGAGTCATGCAAGGAAAAGGATTTGTGCTAGAGCTAAAACTTTGATATTTGACATAAGTCAACCCTTCATAAAACTTCAAATCATTTTGCTTCCAAGTCAACAAGTCTCGTGCATTAGATCCCTCTAGATAACAAATCATTCTCGTCCATCCATTTTGCAACTTAGGCTATCGTTTCCAGTTTAGGGCTCCTACTTAACCATACTATGATTTAATCTATCTAGTTATATACTTTATTATTTTGTGCATTTATTTCATTGTGATGAATACGCTAATGTTTTGATTTTGTTTAAATGTTTTATTTTACCTTAAAAGGTTAGCATTGAACACTGTTTTGACTGCGAATCTTCATAAAGGACGAAGCTATAATGGCAGACCGACTTGAAGAATTCATTACCGGTAAGGGACTGTTGCAAGTACAAACTGATAGTACCAACACGGATGTGATGAGAAGGAAAGTCAATTTGGGAAACACTTTCAACTTACTTCCAAACACAACCTCCGTTTCTAGCTCAAACTGAAATATTTGATTAACCACATCTCTCTGGCCATCTCCAGCTTATGCAATCCCTACACAACTACCATCAACATGCAACCCCAATCAAGTCATGATAATGCCTCATATAACCACAACCTCCATTTGAGGAGGACAAGAAAAAATGACTAGCGATATGCCCGTATAGGAGACCTGAAAAATTAACCCAGCGGATTTGCCGTGAAAATTTAGAAAAGGAACTCCGTGATTTGAAAAAAGTCATTGGAGAAGAATTGCAATCAAGAAATTATCAAAGTCTAAGATATGAAGGCTTATGCTTGCAGCCGGATGTATAACTCCCACCAGGATACCAGGTGCCAAAGTTTAATACTTCCAATGGGAAGTGAAATCCCATTGCTTATTTAAAAGACAATTGTAGCGAATTACTTGGTATCGGGCACAATGAGGCCATTCGAATGAAGTTATTTATCCGATGTTTATCAGGGCTTGCACTTGTTTGGTACACAAAATAAGATTTTAGCAAATGGCACACGTGGGATGATATGGCTCACGATTTTGTAAAGTAATAGGAGTTCAACCTTGGAGTCGATCCAAACATGCATAGCCTGTACAAAAAAGAGAAAATGCCACATGAATCTTTTCAGGATTATGCAATCCAGTGGAGAGTTGAAGCTTCAAAGGTGCACCCTCCGCTATCCGAGAAAGAGTTGATCTCAATCTTCATTGACATCCAAAGTGGCATATATTATGAAAAGCTCGCTACTGCGAACGTGCGTAATTTCTCAAACTTGATTAGAGTCGGGGACTTCCTAAAAAGCGGAATCAAAGAAGGAAAGGTTAGCATGCAAACTATCAATCATGCTTTACAACCAGAGATGCTAGAAAATTGGAAAGGTAAAGAGAAGGAAAATGCCTCAGTTGCCATGACTATGCATCCACATCAATGCTATCATGATCAGCAGCTCTTGCAAAATCATGTTGTAATGACCCGACCGGTCATTTTGTGTTCTAGGACCCCGCGCCCCTAAATGAGACTTCCCGTAGTTGCTTTTATCGATTTATGACTTGCGGGGACGGGTGGTTCGAGGTTTGGAGTGGTATAGGAACACTTAGTTTCTTAAGGTTGGCCTTAAAGGCCAAGTTTAACTTCGATCAATATTTTTGGTAAACGACCTCGGAATCGAGATTCGGAGGTTTCGGTAGGTTCGGATAATGATTTCGGACTTGGGCATGTGTTCAGAACGGGTTATGGATGACCCGAGAGCGTTTCGATGCCAAATAGTGAAATAAGAATTTCCTTAAGTTCAAATTGAGGTTTGGAACGTGTTTTGTGCTATCGAGGTCCAACGAAATTCCAAGATTGGGAATAGTTTCGATATGTCATTTATGACTTGCTCGCAAAATTTGGTGTCATTCCGAGTAGCATAAATACGTTTCGGCATGTTGAAAGTGAATTCAAGAACTTAAAGTTCTTAAGTTTGATCCAATAGGTTTTGGGGTATGATTTTTAGATTTATCATTGTTTCGAACATTCTGAAGGCTCGAGCGAGTCCGTATTATGATTTAGGACTTGTTGGTATATTTGGACAGGGCCTCGGGTGGGCCCAGATGCCATTTGGGCAACACGCGAGGCAAAAACCAGCCTTAAAAGACTGCTGGTGCACCAGATCTGGTGCGACCGCACCTGCGGAGATATAGCTGCAGGTGCGAGACCGCTTCTGCGGTCCCAGCCTCGCAAGTGCGACTCCAAGGAATGTTGCCCAGTTCTGCATGTACGGATCATTTTCCGCAGAAGGGGAGCCGCAGGTGCGGTCTCCGCTCCGCAGATGCGAAGCCAGGCCCCCTTCCCCTTTTTCGCAGATGCGAGATTTTTCTCGCAGATGCGAGACTGGACATGCGTTCCTCAAGCCGTAGGGGAAAAAAGCTTGTAGGCAGTGAGCTTCGTTTTAAACACCGGACTTAACCATTTTTGAACACTTTTCTTCATCTTTGGGCGATTTTGAGAGCATGCAAGGAAGTTATTCGACCTAGCTACTGTAAGGTAAGTAATTACTACTATAAATTTAGCTTAGTACTTGAATTCTTAGGTAGATTAACACATCAAATTAGTGGAAATTATGGGTTCAGTCAGTAGCAGCAGCAGCACCTGATCCTAGACTAGCTGCAGATGGTGATCCGTAGAAGTTATTAGACAGATCGACCCGACTGCACCCTCCTGTCTTCAGAGGTGAGCGTCATGAGGATGCCCAGGACTTTATTGATAGTTGCAGGGACTAACTACTTAACATGAGGATATTGGAGTCCCACGGAGTTGACTTCACTACTTTCTAGCTAGAGGGCAAGGCCCGCAGATGGTGGTAGTCCTACATTCTTGGAAGACCGGCAGATTCTCCTCCCATCACTTGGGAGCAGTTCACTCAGCTATTCCTGGACAGGTATATTCCACCCTCTGAGAGGGAAGAGCTGCGGTATCAGTTTGAGCAACTGGAGCATGGTCAGATGTCCGTGACCGACTAAGAGGCTAGGTTTTCTGAGATGTCTCATCATACACTCATGATACTTCCTACTAACGCAGAGAGAGTGCAGAGATTTATAGCCGGGTTACACTCAGGTATTAGGTCCAACATGGCCCGAGAAGTGGATATGGGGACTCCTTATCAGCTTGTGGTAGAGATTGCTCGCAGGATTGAGGGTTATCGATTGAGGAGCAGAGAGCAGGGGCAGCAGGATAAGAAAGCTCGGTTATCTGGGGATTTTAGAGGTGCTTCATCTAGGAGCAAAAGTCAGTTTGGTAGGGGCCAGCTAGTAGGCCCCCACATTCAGCACCCCTACCACCTCCCTGAGGTGCTCCAGCGAGGCATTATTTCAGTGCTATGCCGGAGAGTTCGTATCGCCCACCAGCTATTTAAGGTTCCTCCGGTGGGTATTCTGGCCATCAGGGGTCCTCCAGCCGTTACTTTAGTGCTATGCCAGAGAGTTCACACCACCCTCCAGCTATTCAGGGTTCTTTTTCAGGGCAGTAGTCCATGGTGCCGGGAGGTTGTTACAACTGTGGGGATCCAGGTCATATGAAGAGGTATTTTCCCAGGCTTCGGGGCAAGGCAGTGAAGCAGGGTCACCAGCCTATGAGTTCAGCACCAACGGTCCGGCCACCCAGAGGTGGAGGACAGGCTGGCAGGGTTCGTCCTAGAGGTGGAGGCCAAACAGGGGGAGCCCAGTCAGCTCCTGTTTATACCGGTGGAGGTCAGTCATCCGGTGCTCCAGCTAGATTCTGTGCTTTCCCGGCCAGACTAGATGCAGTAGCCTCAGATGCCGTGAGCACAGGTATTATTTCAGTATGCGGTAGAGATACATCGGTATTATTTGATCCAAGATCCACTTATTCATATGTGTCATCCTTGTTTTCTCATTTCCTGGATATTCCTCATGAGTCCTTGGGTACTCCTATTTATGTATCCACTCCTGCAGGCGATTCCGTGGTGGTGGACCGAATTTATCGGTCCTGTATGGTTATATTCTGTGGGTTCGAGACCAGAGCGGACCTCCTGCTACTTGATATGATTGATTTTGAGGTCATCCTGGGCATGGATTGGTTATCTCCCTATCATGCCATCCTAGATTTCCATGCCAAGACTGTTACTCTAGCCATGTCCGAGTTGCTGAGATTGGAATGGAGAGGTTCCTCAGTTAGTGCAGCTAGTCGGGTCATTTCTTTCCTGAAGGCTCGACGTATGGTTGAGAAGGGTTGTTTGGCTTATCTTGCTTATGTGCGGTACACCACCGCCGAGACCCCGACGATTGATTCAGTGCCGGTAGTTCGAGAGTTTGCTGATGTATTCCCTTCAGACATTCCAAGCATGCCACCAGATCGTGACATTGATTTTTGCATTGACTTAGCTCCAGGAACCCAGCCTATCTCTATTCCCCCATACCGTATGGCTCCGAAGGAATTGAAGGAATTGAAAGAACAGCTTGAGGAGTTGTTGGCTAAGGGGTTTATCAGACCGAGTGTGTCGCCTTGGGGTGCTCCAGTGATTTGTGAAGAAGAAGGATGGGACTATGCGGATGTGTATTGACTACTGTAACGACCCAACCGGTCGTTTTATGTTCTAGGACCCCTGCCCCTAAATGAGACTTCCCGTAGTTGTTTTTACTGATTTATGACTTGCTGGGACGGGTGGTTCGAGGTTTGGAGAAGTTTTGAGTGGTATAAGAACACTTAGGCCTCATTTGTTCTTTTTAAGATTAAGACGTCAGAATCTGAATACACATCTAAATATCAAGATGTGTATTAAGATTAAGACATCTGAATCTGAATACACATCTGAATATATTAAGATGTGTATTAAGATATGAATAAAAATAATTAAGACTGTTTAATTTTTAACATCTAAATGTATACAATATTATTTGAAAATTAATAAACATAAAATTCGAATGAAATAACTAATCTAATATTCTATGAATAAAATATATAGTTTTTTAAAATATGATATTTCTTGGTGATGATGGCTAACGGGTGAATGCGGACTGGAGGCGGTGGTTGATGGTAGTTTTGGTTGATGATGGTGGTTCATGCTAGTAGCTAGTAGTGATTGATAGTTGTGGAAATTATGATTGAGGATGGTGGTGGTGGTTTGTGATAGTTAATAATAGCGGGTGGTGGTAGTAGTTGTGACTGAGGAAGATGGAGGGTGGATAGTAGTAGGTTATAATGATGGGCAGTGCCGACCGTAGTTGTTGATAGTGATGGGGTGGTCAGTTGTGGTTGTTGATGGTGATTGTGGTTGTTGATGGTGATGGGGTGATCAGTTGTGGTAGTTGAGGTGGATGAGTGTTGATTGTGAGTGCGAATGATAGTGGTCGGCGTGGTGGGGATAGTGGGTGGTGATTTTTAGATTTAGCATACTTTTGGACGTTCCGTAGGATCGAGCGAGTTCGTACTATAATTTAGGACATGTTGGTATATTTGGACGGGGTCTCGGGTGGGCCCAGATGCCATTCGGGCATCATGCGAGGCAAAACCCAGCCTTAAATGATTGTTGGTGCACCAAATCTGGTGCAACCGCACCTGCGGAGGTCAAGTCGCAGGTGCGAAACCGCTTCTGCGGTCCCAGCCTCGCAGGTGCAACTCCTGAGGGAGCTGCCCATTTTCGCAAATGCGGACCCCTTTCCGCAGAAGCGGAGTCGCAGCTGCGGACTCTACTCCGCAGGTGCGAAGCCAGGCCCCCTTCCCCTTCTCCACAGATGCAAGATTTTTCTCACAGATGCGAGACCACAGGTGCGGTCCTCGAGCCGCAGATGCGAAAAGCCTGTAGGTAGTGAGCTTCATTTTAAACACGAGACTTCACCATTTTTGAACACTTTTCTTCATCTTTGGGCGATTTTGAGAGCATGCAAGGAAGTTATTAGACCTAGCTACTGTAAGGTGAGTAATTCCTACTATAAATTTAGCTTAATACTTGAATTCTTAGGTAGATTAACACATCAAATTAGTGGAAATTATGGGTTTAGAGTAAAACCTAGATTTTTGAAAAAAATGGAAAATTACCAAGAAATGTGTTGAGGAATCATGCAAAAACTATATAATATTGATCCTTCGGCCATGGGTAAGTACTTCCTCCGAAAATTTCCGGAATCCGAGCATGTGGCCCGGAGGTGTATTTTAGGATTTTCCAAATTGGGTTGAAATGACCATTTAAGTAGGAGAATTAGGGACTTTTGAGCATAGATTGACTTGTTAATGTGATGTTTGGCTAGCTTCGAGTTCTTGGACGACGAATTTGGAGTTTCGGCCGCGTTTTTGACCCGGAAAGTAGGCTTCACACAAGGTAAGTCTCCTTTTTAACCTCATAAGAGGGAATCGTCCCTATAGGTGAATATAAATAATTGCATGTCTTTATTTGTGGGGGCTACGCATGCATGAAGTGAAGAGAGCCCTTGCGTAGCTACTATTATGTTATGTCGGGGAGTTTAGGATTTCACAAGCATGATTTATGTGTCGTAACTATAATCTTAAATGTTAATTTAGGTTGCCTAATATCCTTGAATTATTAAGCGGACATCTAGGAGGTTACATTCTGAAACTTATAATATTAAAACCTTCTCTGTAAATATATTCTTTACTGAATTTCTTGATTTCCTGTTAATTATGTGTATATATACGGGAACCCGCATCGCATGTATGATTCGCGAGCGGGGTAGCCCTACTATTATGTCAACCGCGTCGCATGTTCGATTCGCGAGCGGTGTAATAGATGCATCTAGGGTTCGAGCCGATAGACCCTTCGGCAGTGCACATTTATTTTCGCGTTGTGTCAGCCGTACGTTCACGGCATGTTATGTGTTTGTTAGATGTTGGGTGTTCTGTAATTATGTATCTGTTAAATACCATAAAAAATGAAAACTAGGTAATTTGTTTGCTAGAAAACTTGACACATAAAGGTAATTGTAAAGGATATTTAATGTTCATGTCTTCATTATTATTCATGATTGCCATCCCTGCTTAGCCTTACATTTAAAACATATTATTCTGACCCTAGTAAGTGTCACGTCGACCTCTTGTCACTTCTTCTTCGAGATTATGCGGGATACTTACTGGGTACATATTGTTTATGTACTCATGCTACACTCTGTACTTAATTGTACAGGTTCTGAGGCAGGTGCATCTGGGTATCAGCTCAGAGTTCGTCCCTGATGCATATTCCTGGTCCAGACTCCACGGTGAGCTTCTTCTCTTGGCGACTCCCAGCGGCACTTTGGAGCTATTCTTTTGCCATTTCTGTCCATACCTACTCAGACAGTAGGACAGACTGTTATTCTTTTGATATTATTCTACTAGATGCTTGTAGACTTGTGACACTAGTTCCTGGCACACACATTAGTAGACATTGTTTTGGGATGTAAATATTAAATTATGACTTTTATGACTATTTCTCCTTAAGATTGCCTAAGGTATTCATTTTTTCCCAATGTCAAAATCTAAACCAAGTAAGTGTTGGAAATGTTTTGGTAGATTTAAAGAAAATTACCAGTAGATTGATGTTGTCTTGCCTGACTACGGTGTTGGGCACCATTGTGAACTTTCTTAGGATTCGGGTCGTGACAACATGGTATCAGAGCTCTAGGTTCACGTAGGTCTCACAAGTTACAGGCAAACCCAATAGAGTCTTGCGGATCGGTATAGAGACGTTTGTATTTATCTTTGGGAGGCTATAGGGTGTTAGGAAATATCTCTTTATTCATCTTCTATCGTGCAATTGATGGTATACTAAATCTCACTCTTCTATTCCCTCACAGATGGTGAGGACGCGCGCAGCCAATGTTCTGAACCCGGGAAGGGTCACTACCCCCGTCATCTGAGGTCGTGGCAGAGGCTGGGGGAGGGCATCGGCCCGAGGTAGGGGACGAGGGCGTCCCAGCGGATCCAGTAGAGGATCCCATCATTGAGGAGCAAGGCGAGGTGCCCACAGCAGATCCTGCCCCTTTGGACTTTATGACAGCGCCAGGATTTTAGGAGGTCATGGGCCGTATGATGCGGTTCATGGACACCATGACTCAGGCTGGTTTATTTCTAGAAGATCCGGCCATATCTCAGTCGGGAGGGGGAGAGCACAGACCCCTACTGCACAGGCCTTCGGTCATGCAGCATCAGTATATCAGACCCCAGGTACGCTGCCCGTGGGCGGAGTTTTACCAGTAGCAGCAGCAGCACCTGAGCCCAGACCAGCTGCGGACGGTGATCCGCAGAAGTTATTAGATAGGTGGACCAGGCTACACCCTCCTATCTTTGGAGGTGTGCGTCATGAGGATGCCCAGGACTTTATTGATAGGTGCAGGGACAACATGAGGATACTGGAGTCCCATGGAGTTGACCTTACTATTTTTCAGCTAGAGGGCAGTGCCCCCAGATGGTGGCCATCCTACATCCTTAGCAGACCAGAAGATTATCCTCCCCTCACTTGGGAGTAGCTCTCTCAGTTATTCTTGGAAAAATATATTCCACCCTCTGAGAGGGAAGAGCTGCGGTATCAGTTTGAGCAGCTGGAGCAGGGTCAGATGTCAGTGACTGACTACGAGGCTAGGTTTTCTGACCTGTCTCGTTATGCACTCATGATACTTCCTACTGACGCAGAGAGAGTGCGAAGATTTGTAGCTGGTTTAGACTCCGGTATTAGGGCTAACATGGCCCGAGAGGTGGAGATGGGGACTCCTTATCAGCTTGTGATAGAGATTGCTCGCAGGATTGAGGGTTATCGGTCAAGGAGCAGAGAGCAGGGGCAGCAGGATAAGAGAGCTAGATTTTCTGGAGATTTTAGAGGTCCTCCAGCCAGGGTGCAGAGGTCAGTTTGGTAGGGGCCAGCCCAGTAGGCCCCCATATTCAACACCTCCTCAAGGTGCTCCCTCGAGGCCTTGTTTCAACGCTATGTCGGAGAGTTCTTATCGCCCACTATCCATTCAGGGTTCCTCTGGTGCGTATTATGGTCACCAGGGGTCTACCAGACCTTATTTCAGTGCTATGCTAGAGAGTTCATACCGTCGTCCAGCTATTTAGGGTCCTTCAGGTCAACAGGATATGGTGCCGAGAGGTTGTTATGAGGGTGGGGATCCAGGTCATATTAAGAGGACTTGTCCCAGGATTCGAGGCAAGACCGTGCAGTAGAGTCATCATCCTATGATTTCAGCACCGGCAGTTCGGCCACCCAGAGGTGGAGGATAGGTTGGTAGAGGTCTTCCTAGAGGTGGAGGCCAGGCAGTGGGAGCCCAATCAGCTCCTGTTCATTCCGGTGGAGGCCAGTCGTCTGGCGCTCCAGCTAGATTCTATGTTATTCCGGCCAGATCAGATGCAGTGGCCTCAGACGCCATGATCACAAGTATTATTTTAGTTTGCGGTAGAGATGCATCAGTATTATTTGATCCAGGGTCCACTTATTCATATGTATCAGCCTTATTTGCTCATTCCCTGGATATTCCTTGTGAGTCCTTGGGAACTCATGTTTATGTGTCCACTCATGTGGGCGATTCTATGGTTGTGGACCGAATTTATCGGTCCTGTGTGGTTATATTTTGTGGGTTCGATTCTAGAGCGAACCTCATGTTACTTGATATGGTTGATTTTTAGGTCATCCTGGGCATGGATTGGATGTCTCCCTATTATGCCATTCTAGATTGCCATGCCAAGACTGTTACTTTAGCCATGCCCGAGCTTCCGAGATTGGAGTGGAGAGGTTCCTCAGTTAGTGTGGCTATTCGGGTTATTTCTCTCCTAAAGACTTGACGTACGGTCGAGAAGGTTTGTTTGGCTTATCTTGCTTATGTGCGGGACACCACCGCCGAGTCCCCAATGATTGATTCAGTACCAGTAGTTCGAGAGTTTGTTGATGTATTCCCTTCAGACCTTCCAAGCATGCCACCGGATCGTGACATTGATTTCTGCATTGAGTTAGCTCCAGGCACCCAGCCTATATCTATTCCCCCATACCGTATGGCTCCGAAGGAATTCAAGGAATTGAAAGAACAACTTGAGGAGTTATTGGCTAAGGGGTTTATCAAACTGAGTGTATCACCTTGGGGTGCTCCAGTGCTATTTGTGAATAAGAAGGATGGGACTATGCGGATGTGTATTAACTACCGCCAGTTGAACAAGGTCACCATCAAAAACAAGTACCCGTTGTCGTGTATCGATGATTTTTTTTGACCAGTTGCAGGGTGCTCGGGTGTTTTCTAATATTTACCTGAGATCGGGGTACCATCAGTTGAAGATTCGTGACTCGGATGTTCCGAAGACGGCCTTTCGTACGAGGTATTGTCACTATGAGTTCCTGGTGATGTCCTTTGGCTTGACTAATGCCCCGGCAGCATTTATGGACTTGATGAACAGGGTGTTCATGCCTTATATTGATTCTTTTGTCATCGTCTTCATTGATGACATTCTAATTTACTCACGTAGCCTGGGGGAGCACGAGCAGCATTTGAGGGTTGTGCTGCAGACTTTGCGAGAACAGAAGTTGTATGCTAAGTTCTTCGAGTGCAATTTTGGTTGGATCTGTGGCATTCTTGGGGCATTTGGTATCCGGAGAAGGTATCAAGGTTGATCCTAAGAAGATTGAGGCAGTTCAGAGTTGGCTACGCCGTACTTCAGCTACAGATATCAGGAGCTTCATGGGTATAGCGGGTTATTATCGCCGATTTGTGGAGGGATTTTAAACCATTGAATCTCCTCTTACTAGATTGACTCAGAATAATTCCCCTTTCCAATGGTCCCACCAGTGTGAGGCGAGCTTTCAGAAGCTCAAAACAGCAATGACCTTAGCACCAGTTCTAGTGTTGCCTTCCAGTTCTGGGATGTATACAGTTTATTGCGACGCTTCACGTGTTGGTTTGGGTTGTGTGTTGATGCAGGAGGGGCGAGTTATTGCATATGCTTCACAACAGCTAAAGGTTCATGAGAAGAATTACCCTATGCACGATCTGTAGTTGGCGGAGATTGTTCATGCTCTTAATATTTGAAGGCACTACTTGTATGGGGTGCCTTGTGAGGTTTATACAGATCACAACAGTTTGCAGCACTTGTTCAAGTAGAGGGATCTTAATTTGAGGCATCATAGGTGGCTTAAGTTGCTAAAGGATTATGACATCACCATTCTTTATCATCCGGGCAAGGGGAACATGGTTGCAAATGCCTTAAGCAAGAAGGCGGAGAGTATGGGCAGCTTGGCTTTCATTTCGGCATAGGAGAGACCTCTAGCTTCGGACAGTCAGTCCTTGGCTAATCGCCTGGTGAGGTTGGACCTTTCAGAGCCCAACCGAGTTCTCGCACGTATGGTGGCTCAGTCTTCATTATTGGGGGAGATCAAGACTCGACAGTATGATGATCTGCACTTGGTGGCTCTCCGCGAGACAGTGGTACAGGGTGCTCCCAAGGACGTTTCTAGTGGAGAGGATGGTGTTCTAAGACTTCAGGGTCGCTTATGTGTCCCCAATGTCGATGTCCTGAGGGAGAGTATTCTAGAGGAGTCTCATAGTTCACGATATTCCATTTATCCTAGTGCTACGAAGATGTATCATGACTTGAGGCAGCATTTCTAGTGGAGGCGGATGAAGAAAGACATACTGGAGTATGTAGCTAGGTGTTTAAATTGCCAACAGGTTAAGTATGAGCACCAGAGGCCAGGAGGCCTACTTCAGCAGATGCCTATACCTGAGTGGAAATAGGAGCGCATCACTATGGGCTTCGTAGTTGGATTGCCTCGGACTTTGCGGAAGGTGGATGCGGTTTGGGTTATTGTGGACAGGTTGACCAAGTCGGCACATTTCATTCCAGTAGCTACTACTTATACTTCAGAGAGGTTGGCCCAAATCTACATTCGGGAGATAGTTCGGTTGTACGGTGGGCCTGTGTCCATTATATCAAATCGAGGTCCTCATTTCACCTCGCACTTTTGGAGAGCCGTACAGAGTGAGTTAGGCACCCGGGTAGAGCTCAGCACAACATTCCACCCTCAGACCGACGGGAAGTCGGAGCGGACAGTTTAGATATTGGAGGACATGCTCAGGACATGTGTGCTTGACTTTGGAGGGCATTGGGACTAGTTCTTGCCTTTGGCCGGGTTTGCTAATAATAACAGTTATCAGTCAAGCATCGATATTGCTCTATTTGAGGCCTTATATGGTCGGCGATGTTGCTCTCCTATCGAGTGGTTTGATCCTGGCGAGGCTAAGCTATATGGCATCGATCTGGTGAAGGATGCTTTGGAGAAGGTGAAGTTGATTCAGGAGAGACTTCGCACAGCACAGTCCAGACAGAAGAGTTACGCGGATCAGAAGTCACACGATGTATCATTTATGGAGAGCGGGAAGGTTCTGTTGAAGGTCTCGCCGATGAAGGGTATTATGAGGTTTGGGAAGAAGGTCAAGTTGAGCCCAAGGTTTATAGGACCATTTGAGGTGTTGAGACGAGTTGGGGAGGTTGCTTACGAGCTTGCTTTACCTCCCTGTTTATCAGGGGTTCATCCGGTTTTTCATGTATCCATGCTCCGAAGGTATCACGCTGAATTCTCTCACGTGGTTGATTTCAGCACCAATCAGCTAGATGAGAGTTTGGGTTACGAGGAGGAGCCAGTTGCTATCATTGACAGGCAGGATCGCTAGTTGAGGTCCAAGAGGGTTTCCGCCGTAAAGGTCTAGTGTAGGGGCCAACCAGTCGAGGAGGTGACCTGGGAGTCCGAGGAGGACATGCGGAGCAGATATCCACACTTATTTAGCACTCCATGTATGATTCTAGACCCGTTTGAGGATGAACGTTTGTTTAAGAGGTGGAGAATGTAACGACCCAATCGGTTATTTTGTGTTCTAGGAACTCGTGCCCTTAAATGAGACTTCCTGTAGTTGTTTTTACTGATTTATGACTTGCGGGGACGGGTGGTTCGAGTTTTGGAGGAGTTTGGAGTGGTATAAGAACACTTAGTTCCTTAAGGTTGGCCTTAAAGGCCAAGTTTGACTACAGTCAACATTTTTAGTAAACGACCCTGGAATCGAGATTCGAAGGTTCTGGTGGGTTCGTATGTTGATTTCAGACTTGGGTGTGTGTTCGGAACGGGTTTTGGATGACCCGGGGGCGTTTCAGCGCCTAATAGTGAATTAAGGTTTCCTTAAGTTCAAACTTGAGGTTTGGAACGTGCTTTTGTGTTATCGAGATCCAAACGGAATTCTGAGACCGGGAATAGTTTTGTTATGTCATTTATGACTTGCTTGAAAATTTTGGTGTCATTCCGAGCAGTATAGGTAGGTTCGGCGTATTGAAAGCAAATTCAAGAACTTAGAGTACTTAAGTTTGATCCAATAGGTTTTGGGGTATGATTTTTAGATTTATCGTAGTTTCGAACGTTTTGAAGGCTCGACCGAGTCCGTACTATGATTTAGGACTTGTTGGTATATTTGGACAGGGTCTCGAGTGGGCCCAGATGCCATTCGGGCATCGAGCGAGGCAAAAATCAGCCTTAAATGACTGTTGGTGCACCAGATCTGGTGCGACCGCACTTGCGGAGATCAAGTCGCAGGTGCGAGACCGCTTCTGCTGTCCCAGCCTCGCAGGTGCAACTCTTGAGGGAGCTGCCCATTTCCGCATATGCGGACCCCTTTCCGCAGAAGCGGAGCCGCAGGTGCGGACTCCACTCCGCAGGTGCTAAGCCAGGCCCCCTTCCCCTTCTCTGCAGATACGAGATTTTTCTTGCACATGCAAGACCGCAAGTGCAGTCCTGGTGCAGTCCTGTAGGCAGTAAGCTTCGTTTTAAACACGGGACTTGACCATCTTTGAACACTTCTTCATCTTTGGGCGATTTTGAGAGCATGCAAGGAAGGTATTCGACCTAGATACTGTAAGGTAAGTAATTCCTACTATAAATTTAACTTAATACTTGAATTCTTAGGTAGACTAACACATCAAATTAGTGGAAATCATGGGTTTAGAGTAAGACCTAGGTTTTTGACAAAAATGGGAAATTACCAAGAAATGTGTTGAGGAATCATACAAAAACTATATAATATTGATCCTTAGGCTATGGGTAAGTACTTCCTCCGAAAATTTCCGGAATCCGAGCATGGGGGTCCAGGGGTGTATTTTAGGATTTTCCAAATTGGGTTGAAATGACCATTTAAGTAGGAGAATTAGGGACTTTTGAGCATATATTGCCTTGTTAATGTGATGTTTGGCTAGCTTCGAGTTCTTGGGCGACGAATTTTGAGTTCCGGGTGCATTCTTGACCCGGAAAGTAGGCTTGACACGAGGTAAGTCTCCTTTCTAACCTCGTAAGTGAGAATCGTCCTTGTAGGTGAATATAAATAATTGCATGTCTTTATTTGTGGGGGCTACGCATGCACGAAGTGACGAGAGCCCGTGTGTAGCTACTATTATCTTATGTCGGGGAGTTTAGGATTTCACAAGCATGCTTTATATGTCGTAACTATAATCTTAAATGTTAATTTAGGTTGCCTAATATCCTTGAATTATTAAACGTACATCTAGGAAGTTACATTCTGAAACTTATAATATTGAAAGCTTCTCTGTAAATATATTCTCTACTGAATTTCTTGATTTTTTGTTAATTATGTGTATATATACGGGAACCCGCGTCGCATGTATGATTCGCATGCGGGGTAGCCCTACTATTATGTCAACCGTGTCGCATGTTCGATTTGCAAGAGGTGTAATAGATGCATCTATGGTTCGAGCCGATCGACCCTTCGGCAGTGAACACTTATTTTCGCGTTGTGTCAGTCGTACGTTCACGGCATGTTTTGTGTTTGTTAGATGTTGGTGTTCTGTGATTATGTATCTGTTAAATACCATGAAAAATGAAAACTAGGTAATTATATGCTAGAAAACTTGACACGTAAAGGTAATTGTAAAGGATATTTGATGTTCTTGTCTTCATTGTTATTCATGATTTCCATACCTGCTTAGCCTTACATTTAAAACATATTATTCTGACCCTAGTAAGTGTCACGTCGACCTCTCGTCACTACTTCTTCGTGATTAGGCGGGATACTTACTAGGTACATATTATTTATGTACTCATGCTACACTATGTACTTAATTGTACAGGTTCTGAGGCGGGTGCATCTGGTTATCATCCCAGAGTTCGTCCCTAATACATATTCCTGGTCTAGACTCCACGGTGAGCTGCTTCTCTTGGCGACTCCCAGTGGCACTTTGGAGCTATTCTTTTGCCATTTCTGTCCACACCTACTCAGACAGTAGGATAGACTTTTATTATTTTGATATTATTCTACTAGATGCATGTAGACTTGTGACACTAGCTCCCGGCACACACATTAGTAGACATTGTTTTGGGATGTAAATATTAAATTATGAATTTTATGACTATTTCTGCTTAAGATTGCCTAAGGTATTCGTTTTGCCCAATTCAAAATCTAAACCAAGTAAGTGTTGTAAATGTTTTGGAAAATTTAAAAGAAACTCACCAGTATATTGATGTTGGCTTGCCTGACTACGGTGTTGGGCGCCATCGCGACCTGGGTTAGGATTCAGGTCGTGACAACTACCGCCAGTTGAACAAGGTCACCATCAAGAACAAGTACCCATTGCCGCGTATCGATGATTTGTTTGACCAGTTGCAGGGTGCTTGGGTGTTTTCTAAGATTGACTTGAGATCGGGGTACCATCAGTTGAAGATTCGGGACTCGGATGTTCCGAAGACTGCCTTTCGTACGAGATATGGTCATTATGAGTTCCTAGTAATGTCCTTTGACCTGGATAATTCTCCAGTGGAATTTATGGATTTGATGAACAAGGTGTTCAGGCCTTATATTAATTCTTTTGTCATCGTCTTCATTGAAGACATTTTCATTTACTCACGTAGCCTGGGAGAGCACGAGCAGCATTTGAGAGTTGTGCTCCAGACCTTGCGAGAACAAAAGTTGTACGCTAAGTTCTCCAAGTGTGAGTTTTGGTTGGATTCTGTGGCATTCTTGGGACATGTGGTATCCGGAGAGGGTATCAAGGTGGATCCTAAGAAGATTGAGGCAGTTCAGACTTGGCCACGCCCTGCTTCAGCTACAGAGATTAGGAGCTTCTTGGGTCTGGAAGGTTATTATCGCCGATTTGTGGAGGGTTTTTCATCCATTACAGCCCCTCTGACTAGATTGACCGAGAAAAATGCCCCATTTTGATGGTCCAACGAGTGTGAGGCGAGATTTCAGAAGCTCAAGATAGCATTGACCTCAGCACCAGTTCTAGTGTTGCCTTCCGGCTCAGGGATGTATACAATTTATTGCGACGCTTCACGCGTTGGTTTGGGAGGTATGTTGATGCAGGAGGGGTGATTTATTGCATATGTTTCACGTCAGTTGAAGGTTCATGAGAAAAATGAACCTGTGCACGACTTGGAGTTGGCGGCGATTGTTCATGCTCTTAAGATTTGGAGACACTACTTGTATGGGCTGCCTTGTGAGGTTTATGCTAACCACCGCAGCTTGCAGCACTTGTTCAAGCAGAAGGATCTTAATTTGAGGCAACGTAGGTGGCTTGAGTTGCTGAAGGATTATGACATCACCATTATTTATCATCCGGGAAAGGAACGTGGTTGCAGATGCCTTAAGCAAGAAGGCAGAGAGTATGGGTAGTTTGGCTTTCATTTCAGCAGAGGAGAGACCTCTAGCTTTGGACATTCACTCCTTGGCTAATCGCCTGGTGAGGTTGGACCTTTCAGATCCCAGTCGAGTTCTCGCACGTGTGGTGGCTCAGTCTTCATTATTGGGGGAGATCAAGACTCGACAGTATGATGATCCGCACTTGGTGGCTCTCCGGGAGACAATGGTACAGGGTGGTGCCAAGGAGGTTTCTATTGGCGAGGATGGTGTTCTGAGACTTCAGGGTCTCTTATGTGTTCCCAATGTTGATTGCCTGAGGGAGAGGATTCTAGAGGAGGCTCATAGTTCACGGTATTCTATTCATCCTAGTGCTACGAAGATGTATCGTGACTTGAGGCAGCAATTCTGGTGGAGACGGATGAAGAAAGACATAGTAGAGTGTGTGGCTAGATGTCTAAATGGCCAGCAGGTTAAGAATGAGCACCAGAGGCCAGGAGGACTACTCCAGCAGATGCCTATACCTGAGTGGAAATGGGAGCGCATCACTATAGACTTCGTAGTTGGATTGCCTCGGACTTTGTGGAAGGTTGATGCGGTTTGGGTTATTGTGGACAGGTTGACCAAGTCGGCACATTTCATTCCGGTAGCTACTACTTATACTTCAGAGAGGTTGGCCCAGATCTACATTCGACAGATAGTTCGGTTGCACGGTGTGCCTGTGTCCATTATATCAGATCGAGGTCCTCAGTTCACCTCGCACTTCTAGAGAGTCGTACAAAGTGAGTTAGGCACCCGGGTAGAGCTCAGCACAGCATTCCACCCTCAGACCGACGGGAAGTCGGAGCGGACAGTTCAGATATTGGAGGACATGCTCAAGGCATGTGTGCTTGACTTTGGAGGGCAGTGGGACCAGTTCTTGCCTTTGGCCGAGTTTGCTTATAATAACAGTTATCAGTCCAGAATTGATATGGCTCCATTTGAGCCCTTGTATGGTCGGTGTTGTCGTTCTCCCATCGGGTGGTTTGAGCTAGAGAAGCTAAGCTACATGGCACCGATCTGGTGAAGGATTCTTTGGAGAAGGTGAAGTTGATTCAGGAGAGACTTCGCACAGCACAGTCCAGATAGAAGAGTGACGCGGATCAGAAGGCACGCGATGTATCATTTATGGAGGGCGAGAAGGTTCAGTTGAAGGTCTCGCCGATGAAGGGTATTATAAGGTTTGGGAAGAAGGGCAAGCTAAGCAGAAAGGTTTATAGTCCCCTTTGAGGTGTTGAGACAAGTTGGGGAGGTTGCTTACGAGCTTGCTTTACCTTCCTATTTATCAGGGGTTCATTCGGTCTTTCATGTATCCATGCTCCGAAGGTATCACGCCGACTTCTCTCACGTGGTTGATTTCAGCACCATTCATCTAGATGAGAGGTTGGGTTTCTAGGAGGAGCCAGTTGCTATCATTGACAGGTAGGATCGCCAGTTAAGGTCCAAGAGGGTTTTCGCCGTAAAGGTCCAGTGGAGGGGCCAACCAGTCGAGGAGGCGACTTGGGAGTCTGAGGAGGATATGTAGAGCAGATATCCACGCTTCTTCAGCACTCCATGTATGATTCTAGACCCGTTCGAGGATGAAAGTTTGCTTAAGAGGTGGAGAATGTAATGACCCGGCCAGTCATTTTGTGTTCTAGGACCTCGTGCCCCTAAATGAGACTTCCCGTAGTTGTTTTTACTGATTTATGACTTGCGGGGACGGGTGGTTCGAGGTTTGGAGGAGTTTGGAGTGGTATAAGAACACTTAGTTCCTTAAGGTTGGCCTTAAAGGCCAAGTTTAACTATGGTCAACATTTTTTAGTAAACGGCCCCGGAATCAAGATTCGAAGGTTCTGGTGGGTTCGTATGTTTATTTTGGACTTGGGCGTGTGTTTGGAACGGGTTTAGGATGACCCGGGGGCGTTTCGGCTCCAAATAGTGAAATAAGAATTTCCTAAAGTTCAAATTTAGGTTTGCAACGTGTTTTGCGCTATCGAGATCCAAACGGAATTCCGAGACCGGGAATAGTTCCGTTATGTCATTTATGACTTACTCGCAAAATTTTGTATCATTCCGAGTAGTATAAGTACGTTTCGGCGTGTTAAAAGTGAATTCAAGAACTTAAAGTTCTTAAGTTTGATCCAATAGGTTTTGGGGGATGATTTTTAGATTTAGCGTTGTTTCGGACGTTCCGAAGGCTCGAGCGAGTCCGTATTATGATTTAGGAATTGTTGGTATATTTGGACGGGGTCTCCGGTGGGCTCGGGTGACATTCGAGCATCGCGCAAGGCAAAAACCAGCCTTAAAAGACTGCTGGTGCACCAGATCTGGTGTGAACGCACATGCGTAGGTATAGTCGCAGGTGCGAGACCGCTTCTGCGGTCCCAGCCTCGCAGGTGAGACTCCAGAGGATGTTCCCCAGTTCTGCAGGTGCGGATCATTTTCCGCAGAAGCGGAGCCGCAGGTGCGGTCTCCGCTCCGCAGATGCGACCACTGACCCCCCTCCTTATTTTTCGCAGATGCGAGATTCTTCTCGCAGGTACGATCCTCGAGCCGCAGGTGCGAAAAACCTATAGGCAGTGAGGTCATCTTAAATGCGAGACTTAGCCATTTTTGAACCACTTTACATCATTTTGGAGGATTTGGAGAGCTGATGAAGGAGGGATTCATACTAGAAACTGTAAGGTAAGTAATTCCTACCATAAAGTGAGTTTAATACTTGAATTTTTGGGTAGATTAACACATTAAATTGGTAGAAATCATGGGTTTAGAGTAAAACCTAGGGTTTTGATAAAAATGAGAATTTACCAAGGAATTAGTTATGGAATTATGCAAAAACTATATAATATTGATCCTTAGGTTATGGGTGATTGTTTTCTTTGAAATTTTCCGTAATCCGAGCATGTGGACCCGGGGGTGTATTTTTGGGATGTTGCAAATTAGGTTGAATTAACCATTTAAATAGGGGAATTGTGGACATTTGAGCTTAGATTGATTTATTTACGTGATGTTTGGCTAGCTTCGAGTCCTTGGGCGACGAATTAGGAGTTTCGGGCGCGTTCTTGACCCGGAAAGTAGGCCTGACACGAGGTAAGTCTCCTTTCTAACCTTATAAAAGGGAATTGTCTCCATAGGCGAAATAAATGATTATGTGTTATTATGGTGGGGACTACGTACGTACGAGGTGATGAGAGTCTGTGCGTAGGGACTATTCTTGTTATGTCCGGGTAGTTAGGTTCACACCATGCCTTGTGAATTTCATTAAATTGAACTATATGCCTTGTGATTCCATTGTATGCAACTTTGTTTCAAGAAATCCTGGAACTTGGTGTTTTAAACGAATTGTTACATTAGAAAGGATTTAAAGGAAAATGTTGTGTTTCTGTATGACCGCTTCGCAATCTATATTCCGCGAGCGGAGTGATTCTTTCCCCTACTCTCATGGGAGCGAGTCGTATGCCACGGCAGGTTAATAGATGCATCTATTGTTTTTGCGCCGTTCGATCCTTCGGCAGTGCTCAGTTATTTTTATTATGTTGTCCCAAGCCGTTTGTCCTCAACCCATTATGTGCATGCTATTGCTTGATATTTTCATAGCTGATAAACTGATAGATATCGGGAAAGACGAATTGAAAACTTGTATGTTGGTGCCTCACCATGTAATTAAATTTTGTGGTTATATTCGATGCTTATTGCTTTACTATCCATGCATACCTGTTATCTTCCTTAAATTTTACTTAAATATATTGTTTGGACCTAGTAAGTGTCAAGTCGACCTCTCGTCACTACTTCTTCGAGATTAGACGGGATACTTACTGGGTACATATTATTTATGTACTCATGCTACGCTCGGTATTTAATTGTACAGGTTCTGAGACAGGTGCATCTAGGTATCAGTCCAAAGCTCGTTCCTGATTTATACCTAGTTGGGGCTTCACGGTGAGATGCTTCCCCTGACGACTTCTAGAAGCACTTTGGAGCTTTTCTTTTTGCTATTTCTGTCTATATTTTTCTCAAACTGTAGGACAGACTTTTATCCCTTTTGATTGTACTCTACTAGATGCATGTAGACTTGTGACACTAGTTCCTGGCACACACGTTAGTAGACTATTCTTTTGGGATGTAATTATTAAATTATGACTCTTACGGTTATTTCTGCTTAAAGTTGCCTAAGTTATTCGTTGTACCTAATGTTTTAAATTTAAACCAAGTAAACGTTGGGAATGTCTTGGTAAATTAAGTGAAACTCACTAGTAAATTGATGTTGGCTTGCCTGACTACGGTGTTGGATGCCATCGCGACCTGGATTAGGATTCGGGTCGTGACTCATGCGATCTCTAAATCCCGTAACATGCATCTCCATCCTCCTTGCCAACAAAGCATTCAACATCAACATCTTCAAGCACAAGTCGCTTCTCGCCAATTAAAGAAAAGAAAGTCCCGAGACTTCACACCTTTGACGGAATCAATCTCTAGCATATTCGCTCGATTGAATGCCTCAGGAATTATGCAACCAAAAAAAGGAAGAATTTTCGACCCTTCACACCCATTATTCGACCCGTCAAAGTATTGTGCTTATCATTCAAACGCTCAAGGCCACGATACGAAATAATGCCTACACTAAAACATAAGGTTCAGAATTTGATTGATGCTAACAAATTGTGAGTTCACCTACCAGTTGGAACAAATATCTCAAACGCAATTAGCAGTAGCACAAGCAATACACCGAGTGTGGTTGGGCATCCGAAGAAGAAACTTCGTTTAGACTAGTTCACTTTGCATTGCTGGCATTATCATTTTGCACTATCATCCTATGAGTAACTATTTTTTTGTAATCATGCCTTGCTTTTGTAAATGAACTGCGTGTTGACCTGATTCCCGTTTAAGAGGGGACACGTATGCAGCCTTTTGGATTCGGTCTCATCATAATAAAAATCCTATTTACCCCAAAGGCTAAAACTGGGGCAGATTTTGCAGAAGGATCGTCATCACTGGTAAAGCAGAAAATGAAATCCCGAGCTACATACTTGTCATATTTGCAACAACAAATTTCCAAAACGCCATAGCAACAAGTTGCAGATTCAAAGCAAAACTTTAACGTTCAATGCAAGGCAACCATTTTATTTTATATTAACAAATTTTCTTTGAGTAATGCAGGTGAATATTTTAGCTATTCTAGAACAATATTACATGCAATCGCAAAGCTCAGCATCAAGTCAGAATTTGCAAGATTCATGTAAAGCAAAGGATAAAGCCAAGCCAGCACAAATCAAACTTTGCAACTTATAATTTTTCCTTGAGTGCAGGAATTTATTAATAGAAAAACTTCAGTATGAAGATCCAACAACTGTTAGCATTGTACCAGGAACATTCACTACTACAAAGGCATTGCATCAAGTACTCGGCACCACACCATTTGCTATTGCAAAATCATTGCACCAAGCTCTCTACATTGCACCATTAATATATGCTATTTTGAAGTAACTGTGCCAAGATCTTTTCACCGAATTATACAACTACAAATCAAGCATCGCACCAAGCTTCTGCACCACACCAATGTTTGAAATCGCAAATCAAGCGCCATGCATCTTGGTTCGTCCACCTAATAATAGGACAAAAATGTCATCCGCCTGATGAATAGGACATAAGGTCATCCGCCTGAGGAATAGGACATGAGGTCGTCTGCCTGATTAATAGGACATGAGGTCGTCCGCCTAATTAATAGAACACGAGGTAGTCCACCTGATTAATAGGACATGAGGTCGTCCGCCTAATTAATATGACACGAGGTTGTCCACCTGATAATAGGACATTAGGTTTCCGCCTGATAAATTGGACACAAGGTTGTCCACCTGATTAATAGGACATGAGGTAGTCCGCCTAATTAATAGGACACGAGGTAGTCCACCTGATTAATAGGACATGAGGTCGTCCGCCTAATTAATAGGAAACGAGGTTGTCCACCTGATAATATAACATTAGGTTGTCCGCCTGATTAATTGGACACAAGGTTGCCCACCTGATTATAGGATATTAAGGTTGTCTGCCTGAACAACAGAACACTTTAGCATACATTCATATGCTTTTCATTAATTTATTTCGACCTAGATGGTCATATTTTAACGTCATTAATGCAATGACTCAATATCATAAATCATTGCAAAGCACATTTATAAATCTCATGTTATTATTGAAAATCATCATTTGCATAAAGATACATTTTTATCAAATTATTCGCATTATATAAATAAACGCCCAAAATGTGTCATTTTCATAAGATTACTTTACAGCACATTGCATTTCAATATCTATCTACTGACGAATTTTCCTATCATGTTAAGCTTTGCAGGAAATATGGTGCAACATGGCGATCAAGCCGAGTTATCGAAAATTATATTTTGAAACTCATAGTTTTCTTTGAGTATAGGAATTTATTAATAATAAACTTCAGCATGCAAATTCTCAAATTATTGGCACCGCTCTTTGAATATTTTCTTTTGTAAAGGAACTGCATCAACCTCTCCGCACCATGGATATTCGCTACTACAAAGTCATCGCATCAGGATTTTTGCATTGCACCATGAATTACAACTCGAAAATGGGCACCATACCAAGCTATTCGCACTGCATTAATCTTTGTAATTGCAATTCAAGCACCACATGTCAGTCTTGTCCGCCCTCAAATAGGATATATCGGGTTCATCCTCCCTCAAATAGGATATTTTGGGTTCATCCGCCCTCAAATAGGATATATCGGGTCTATCCGCCCTCAAATAGGATATATCGGGTCTATCTACCCTCAAACAGGATGTTTTGGGTTAACCACCTTCAAATGGAACATATCATGGTCGTCCGCCTTCAAATAGGACATAGAGCTAATCCTCCTTCAAACAAAACATTAATTTATTTCGACCCAAGTGGTCCCTCTTGCATAAACATTGCCGAAGCATATTATCCTTCATAAATCATTGCCAAATGCATTTATCTTTATAAACTAATTTTCAAGTGCCATTGCCGACCATGAAATATGTCCCCATAAAATTATATTTTTTATGTTTGCACAATAAATTCGCTTTTCTTATGAATTGTCGCCTAAATATTATTTTCATAAGATTACTTTTATGACCTATTGCATCTTATTTCCTAACAAATATTTTTAGCTTTGTTAAGCTTTGCAAGAAATATAGCGCAACGTGGAACTATATCTTAGCAGTGAACTGGGGCAGCTTGTTAGGGAGGAATGCCAAACTCCCCAACAAAGATCAAGGATCTACTTCGAACTCCGCTCGGTCTCACTCTCAAAATTCCTAATAAAAATCCTTATTTCAAACATCTTTTCCTATCATGACCAACCCAATGTTAGCACCCGGTGTCTCCATAATCAAACACTGGGGCAGTACTTTTAGGATCTGCATCGATAAGAGAGTCCTACTCAATGGTACCATAAGTTTTGAACTGCATATGGTCTGATTCTCGTGCAACCCGAGATATGTAGACAACTCGAAGACCGGAGTGCGACCATAATCATGCAAAATTTCGTTTACTCTTGTACTTTCTCCAATAATCTGCCCAAACCCTTAACCTGTATTTATTGTCAGGACAAAATGCTACTAAGTCAATATTCTTTGCCCGAAAACTCTTTTGTCGTTTTCGGTCAAAAAGGGGCAGCTGTTGACATCCAATTTTGTCCCTCTTTTCTTCCAAATTGTTCATTTGAGCTTCTAATATCCTTTATTATGTAAGCATATTTATTTACTATTTTATCTAATTAGTATCAATATTTTATTATTCTTATTTTGTCGTTATCATCATTAGATAATATTCTTGGGATTATTATTATTATTATTATTATTATTATTAATATTATCTTTATCATTATTATTAATATTACTTCGACGATGACGACAATTTTATCTCTCAAGTAATTCATTCAACATCAATCAACTAATAATATTCTCTTTTACAAATATTTTTCACTGTATTACTTTGATCCTACTCCTATTTATAATATATTTATTCAAGTGATTTACATATTTATTGCATGCCCATTTTAAATTATTGGCTATCCACTAAATATATTTTTACAACACAAATTCATAATTATTTAAGCTAATATAAATACTTATCACTAGGCATATCAAGATTTAAGAAGCCCAAATAAAAGATGAAGAAGAAAGAAATTTAGCCCTTTCCATAGCCCAAATCGGATGCCCATACCCACCAACCCACCTACTCTACTTCTTTACCATGTCAGCTCCACATACGCGCCAATGGTCAAAAACACACTCTAAGCTACGCTAGCACACCCCTCACGCACGTCCCCACTCCTCTGTCCTCTGTCACACCTCCTTTTTATACGCCCCGAAAGGGGGTACGGGTGTTTTTCCACTTAAAGTGACATTATTCGAAATGGGAATATTTTATTTTTATTAGAGTCGCCAC